>JAJMGZ010000127.1:0-17797 GCA_030582795.1 Metschnikowia chrysomelidarum | reverse complement strand
GCGTTTGTATCGACCAACTCGGACGGATCCTTGAAGACCGAGACTGGTGTTGTGATTGTAAGCACCAATTCCGCGGGCTCTGTGATGGCTACTACCTCTTTGATCTCTGCCAGCTCCTACACGACGGCGTTTGTATCGACCAACTCGGACGGATCCTTGAAGACCGAGACTGGTGTTGTGATTGTAAGCACCAATTCAGCAGGCTCTACGGTGACTACTACTTCTGTGAACTCGAATCTGGCTTTCGTCACTTTGACTCCAAGTAGTTCCTCCATAAGTCTCTTTGGGGCAACATCCCAAACCGATTCCGGCATCTCACTGCATACTTCGCTGTCCGGCTCTCCGCAGACGGGTTCTGCTGGACTGAGTTCGGCCGAGTTTGGTCCTAGTTCGATCGTTTCCGGATACACAGTAAGTTCTCATAGCTACGCTTCAGGCTCCGCCGAATCCTCGCCTATCGTCTCGACGAAGGCTGAAAACTCGGCGACCACTTCCAGCTCTTTGTCTGCTGCGAGTACCATGAGTTCCGTGTACTCCAGTGCCTCGAGCGGCTACTCAGTTGCTAGCTCAGCCAGTGTGGAAATTGGCAATTCTGGTTCTGCGAGAGGCTTTAGTCTTGCAGTAACTTTACTCTCGCTTGTGGCTTATGTTATTTAAGCGGGAGAGCTTTTCGACCCAGAGTTTTGTTGAACTCTCATTTTCGTATGGGTTTCATTCCCATTGAGCATTATCATATTTATTTGTCTGTTTATATGCTCTATAAGTTTCGCTACATTCAATACTTTCGCTACCTTCATGGCCCCAGATGGAGTTTCTCAAATAATACTGAACTCCGCCTAAGTAAATCTGAAAGTGTTTCAAAAACGGCCGTCCGACGGATTAGTCTTTTGAAAATGTGTGCTCATTTCCCATCAAGCTTGAGATATTTTCTCTCTCTTCAAAGATGTCCGCCGGTTCAAAGAAATAATATTACAAGTCGCTCTCTAATATCCTAGGACGGGGTTCTTCAAAAGAGGTGATTTTGATTCCGCAAACAAGTGATGACAAAGTATTCATCAAAAAGGATCGGAAAGAAAATTCTTTGAGCCTCGTCACTAGTGCTCGTCTTGTCTCAGCAAATGAGTTAACCGCACAATTCATTAAAAGGCTAAATCATGAGGTTACTCTTGAAAAGCACCAGTCACACCTCGATTAGGGTATCTATAATTTTGAATCTTTAGGCATAGTCAATATTCACGCGGGTCAACAGAATCGTAAGGCGTTTCTTTGAATGCGGTATCTGCACAAAACAATTGAGCACATCTCTGATGAGTAAAGTTTCAGGAAAGTGTTTCGATTTCGATTAGCTGACGAACTTCACGGAACGAGGTGTTGCGGCGAAATATTTTATCCACGAATGGTGCCAATCTACGATTGTTTGCAACATCGCCAGCTTCAAAATCTAGTCGAAAAAATGTACCCAGATCTCGAAAAAGGCCGGCAAAGTATGAGAAGGGTTTATTTTCTTGCTAACGGGCATCTATATATCGTGAAAAATATAAATGACCGCTTGCCGCCGAGGGACATGAGCTAACGACGTATCAGTTTGGAATGTTAGTCTGATAGATCGAGGTTAAAGATCATGTGGTCATTTATATGATTGTTATGAGTAGCAGAGCCTCTTGCACCAAATATATTGAGGATTAATTCATTCGTGAGGCAACTATGGTTTGCTTGTTTGTTTTCAAACTCGCGATCCCACTGCAGCTCGCCCTCCGCCAATCACATGTCAAGGCGCAAACGCGACCGATGATGCACTCGACCGAAGATGTGCGCTGGTGGGAATTCACACAAAATCCGATTAGACATGACTTCATAGGCACTGAATTCACTTGCCTTTTATTCAAATTTTATTTGAAATTGTTTCAAAATTTTTTACGGATTTCTCTTGTCTAGATCTCTATCGGAGTCATTGACTCCAAATCATACTCGACATTTTTTGCGCGCCGGAGTATTCTCCTTCCAAGCAACCCAAAATATATCTGCAAAGTGTTATCTGATCGTTGTCCGATCAGCTACTCGTCCGTGAAATTCTGAGAGGCCTAATAGCGACGCTTATTGAATAATTCTTGTGATTATATGAACTCACACATTTTGAGCCAACTGGGAGCCAACCTATTTTAAATCGCGGGACTGAGGAGGCCTGAATCGAAGTGACCTGTTTGTGGAGAGAAGTTTCATATTGATAGACGTTCTTCTTCCCATGCAAGTTTCTCACCTCCTGGCATTCTGAAATGAGGCTTTACATAAACTTATGCAAAGACGAGCATTCGGGAGTGCAAGACTTAAAATCTCTTTCATTTAGATCTAGTTTAGAGGACCTAGATGGGCTGGACCCCCGTTGTATGGTGCTATCACTACCGACGGGCAGCGGGTAACTTCCGAGCGCCTCTAGGAAACAACTGAGAGCATCAGCCGGCTTCCATGCACAACGATGGTCAGCTTAATGATCGTGATACTTAGTGCTTACTTTGCGAGTTGTGGTGCAGACTCTTGATTCTGAAGTGGACTCCCCTAATCTTGTTAAACTTCAGTGTTCTGGATGATCTTCATCGACAGTTCCAATCGTAGATATGTTTCACCGTGCTTTTTGCATTGTGTGATACATTCAAATGACTTCTGCTAAAATTTTAACGTGATATCCCAATCAAGATTGAATTTAAAGCATTTGAAATGTGATCTAAAGATAGAGCGGACATCTAGATAGCGACAGCGGTCATGCTGGTGAGCTCCGCCTGATTGATAAAACCCCAACTTAATGTAGTAAGGATCATGCTTATACTTTACCGATCAACCACATAAATGCCCTGATCCGATCAAGACGCCCTCCGCTTTCAATATCCCATGTATGCCTCTTCATCAATCTTGTTATTTTGTGAGCGGATATGCTCTCAACTAGGCGATTGCTATGAATCCTTGAGCAAATCCAAACAAGTGCAAGAAGTTTTATTATGTTGCTTCATCTTTGTAAACTGAAAAAACTTCTTTCGGCGACACGGAAGTAAATTCCGGGAAATTTCGTATATCACGGGCGGGTCGTTAGTTTAGCAAAAGTACACGAATGCGCGATTACATAAACACTGGCAGAATTACAAATCTGGCGAAAGGTTTTAACGAGGTTCGGCAATGATATGCAGATGTGCCTAATCCTCGGATTTATCTGAAGACTATTTCTTTTAATTTTCTCGTAAAATTCCCGTAATTCTAAAAGCAATACTAGATTGTCAGTGAAAAACTTTCGCCGGCTGCCGCGCGCTCGGGCGCTGCGGTCTCCCGCGATTCTAGGATCCCAGACAGGTGCACTTTTACCAATACGGGTGCGGGTCTACCCGATGGGGAATAAAATTGAATGCAGGAAATCGAAAATGCCTTTTCGGAAGGATATCTGACAAACAACATGTTTGGAGCTATTCGAGGAGAAAAGTTCGAGCAAACTGAAGATTTTACACATATGCTTTCGATCCCTATCAAATAATACGATTCATACTGGAAAAAGTTTAAAGTGCTAATGAGATGTCAAATTTGAGACCCTTCGGTCATAATCCGGATCCCGGATGACGCCCAAATCGCGGGCGATATCGCGATTTTCGAGGCGTACCGGATTCCTGAAACACACAGGCCATATGTGCGCTAGCAGGTAAGAACGAATGCTTAAGATTTGGGAGAAAAAGGTGCGCCATGCAACATCCATGACTTACGCTTGTGATCACACAGGGGGCCGTCGATCATCAGCATAGTCATCGAAAGCCTTAGACACGGCGACAGCAACCTCCTCAATGGATGTTTTTAACCTGAACACACTCTGCAGTAGGTTTCACATGAGTCTATGAAGCAGGTGGTTATGAGTGTAAAGCACGCCTACGAGATTGTCTCGTGAAAACCAAAGCATGAATTTTTGGTCTTAGGCGATAAATTTAGTATCGTGAATAATTCAACATGTTGAAATATGAATTATTTCTCAATGAAAAATCCGTAAAATCCGTAACAGCATGAACGCTTTTGTCAGTAGGGGACTGGAGCGATCAGCCCGCCCAATAACTAGGGCGCCCGAAATACCGATATGCACGCAGCTCATGCACTACAATGCAGTATTTATTTCTTTTTTTCCGATCGAGGGCGAGATAAAAGTACGAGCTGCAGCAGTATACGAAGTAATCAATAACGCCCGTTAGAACCCGATTACTTTCGAAATGTTTTGCAATAAATGAAAAATTTGAATAACGACGATAGGTTTTCTCAAAAAATGCAATATTTTTCGGAGTTTGAGCTTAGTAAGCAGTTAAGGCGCACGCCTCAACCGCGGCGCAGAATCGAATCAGCGCATTAGTTTTCCAGATGCGGAGCGCGCCCAGATTCCATGAAAGGCATCTATCACAAACATTCAGTATGCCTATATATTTCTTTAAGCTCTTAAAAATGTAGGACCTAAAAAGGATCTTCGTCTCAGGGTGGAACTGAACAAAATTGTTCAAAAAGTAACGAAGATTGGTTTGTAGCCAAGCGAATTTCTTGATAGTAATAATGCATATGCATGTCGCTTTTAGGGCGTTTCTCATGACTTATAAAATAACGCCTTTGGAGCGTTTCCCATGAACCATAAGGTGACGCCATTCCCAAACTTTTCGCCCGTCATTAATGCTTGAGCTTATTCTCTTCTTCCTACTCGTTGTGGCAGGCGTTCGAGCAGCATCATCAGACTGCGAAGTCATCAGCTCCAAAGGGGCGAGTGGCTTCACCGCCAACTTTTACTCCTATGAAGGGGGCTCTGCCGGTTGGGATTCAGACTTCTTTTCTTCTGGCTATAAAACTACGATTTTGGAAACCCTCTCAAACGTTGAGCCAGTCAACTTCCAAGACTCTAATCAAAACATCTATGGGTATAACGTCTCGACTAGTTACACGCTCGAATTGACCGCAATGTTCCTGTCGATTTTTTCGGGAACACATACGTTTATTTTGACAGCGAATGATGGCGCTTCCTTACAGATGGGTGTGGCTCAGCATTGCTGTATCGGCTTCGAAAGCAGCGCTGTGGGTGATTTTCGGCTCGACGCTTTAGGGACGCCTGGACAAAATGCAAGCGTTTCGAATACCGGGTCTGTTGACCTTGTGGCTGGTGTGTATTATCCGATAAAGATCGTCATGTTTAATGCATACGGTACTGACGACTTCAACCTACAGCTCGTCGTTCCCGGGGGGTACACGGAGACGGAATTGGGAACAGACGTTTTCCATCCTCCTTTCACTTCCTCATGTACTGCGCAATTGGCTTCAACAACGACAACAGTAACGCTGACATGGACGGGAACATACACCACAACTGATAGTGATATAGACACTGCTTCCGTGGCCACTGCAATTGTTAAAGTGCCCTCTGCGGCAATGCAGGCATCATCAACTCAAAGCTCCGATTCCAGCCAGAACTCTGAATCATCGTTTACTGCTACAGCTTCCGACGGCTCCCTGATGATGGAATCTAGCAGTTTTGCGACCACCGATTCCATGAGCTCTTCGGCCACTTCGGTCTCGTCTCTGGCTCCTGCTTCGTCGATGGAGGCCTCGGCTTCTCTGTCAGATGGCTCTGAGCTGTCTGCTTTCCTCACGATTTCGAATGCGACGGCTTCAGACGGCTCCCTGATGATTGATTTCAGCAGTGTTGCGACCACCGATTCCATGAGCTCTTCGGCCACTTCAATGTCGTCTGAGGCCTCGGATTCTCTGACAGATGATGCCGAGCTGTCTGCTTCCCTCACGATTTCGTATACTTCAACTGCGACGGCTTCCGAGGGCTCCCTGATGGCTGATTCTAGCAGTGTTTTGACGATCGCTTCCATGGACTCCTCGGCCACTTCGATCTCATCTCTGGCGCCTGCTTCGTCGACTGAGACATCGCCTTCTCTAGTAAATGATGCTGAGCTGTCTGCTTACAGTACGATTTCGTTTACTTCCACTGCGGCGGCTTCCGACGGCTCCCTGATGATTGAATCAAGCAGTGCTGCGATAACCGATCTCACGAGCTCTTCAGCCTCTGCAATCTCATCTTTGACGCCTGATTTGTCGACTGAGGTCTCGGCCTCTCTGACAGATGGTGCCGAGCTGTCTGTTTCCCTTTCGATTTCGCATACCTCAACTGGGACGCTTTCCGATGGCTCCCTGATGGCTAATTCTAGCAGTGTTGTGACGACCGGTTCCATGAACTCCTCAGCCACTTCGATCTCGTCTCTGGCACCTGATTCGTCAAATGAGGCTCCGGGCTCTCTGACAGATGGTGCTGGATCGTCGGCTTCCATCACGCCTTCTTCTGGCTCGGTGTTGGCCGCAAATATTAATTCGACTTTTTCACCTCTTTCGTCGACGGAGGCCTCGGCTTTTCTGACAGATGGCGCTCGATGGCCTGCGTCAGTTTCGATTTCTTCTGGATCAATGTGGACTAACACTTCCACTGCAATGACTTCCGAAGGCTTCCTGATGATTGAATCTAGTAGTGCTGTCGTGACGACCGATCTCATGAGCTCTTCGGCCACTTCGATCTCATCTTTGGCGCCAGCTTCGACGACAGAGGCCTCGGCTTCTCTATCTGATGGCGCTGAATCGTCTGCTTTTTTCACGGCTTCTTCTGGCTCGGTGTTGGCCGCAAATATTATTTCGACTTTTTCACCTCTTTCGTCGACTGAACCCTCGGCTTCTCTGACAGATGGCGCTCAATTTTCTGCTTCAGTTTCGATTTTCTCGGACTCCATGGGGCCTAAAGCTACCACTGCAATGACTTCCGAGAGCTTCCTGATGGCTGAGTTCAATTTCATTGCGTCAAGCTCATTTGTAGCGTCTCTAGTGTCAGTTGTATCTCCGCTGCAGCTCCTTTCTTTCACTTCGCTGGCCGGTCTGTTGGTGGGTTCTTCGCTTGCAGCCAGCAGCTCTTCGTCTTCTATTTTCGTTATTTCGTCGATTGTTCCGCCATACGGGAACTCGTCTATCGTGCTGACCAGCAGAACCTCGATATTGACGCTGTCTTTAGAGTCTCAAGCCGCTGCTCTTGGTGTTGGATTTAATCCAGAAGCTTCCGCCGGCGGTCCCTTAGGTACCCTGTCTATGAATAGCCTCTTCACTGCTGTTCTTCCTGTCGGTATAGCATCAACTACGGTATTGATCTCCGATGGAGCAGCCTCAGTCAAATCGCAATCATTTTTGAGTGTGACAGTAGCTTTGAATGCCTCGGCCTCTGGAAGCTTTTTGGGTGTATCACAGGCTCTGACATCAGCGCAATCCTCGGCAAATGTTGCCGTTCCAAATGTTTCGGTACCAGTGAAAGCCTCGGATGCTGTCAATGCTGCGGCGACTGCGTTGACAACAGAGACGAAGACTGCGCTCATAACCTCGATTAATGCTCTTCGTCAAACTGTGGTCATCACGACAACTTTGACTACGACATATTGTCCAGCGAGCACCTCGAGTCCGACGGAAAGCAATGCCTCGAGTATTTTAAATGGTGAAAGTCCGGTCACCGGAGGTTCCGGGAAAGCCGGCCTCACTGCAAATGTTTCTCCAAGTGAGAAAGCCGATGGAGATTTTGGCGTCAAATCATCGACTGGTTCTCCAATGGCTCAGTCCTCCGCTTCAGCTGCGACATCTCCATCAATCAAGAAGCTGGTTTCAAGTCCAGGTATTGTCAACTCCAATTCCTTGACTTCGCGTTCGATTCCGGCTTCATCGTTGGCTACACAGGCAGCCACTAGTAATCTGACATCGTCGCCAGTTGCCTCTGTTTTTATATTCCCCGGAGGCGCACCTGCCTCCGCTGTCATTCTGACTTTGGCGCTTTTGCCCCTTCTTGCTTTGATTTTATAGACCAGCCAGGGATGAATCACAAGTTGATGTCTCATCTTGCGGCCAGACTCACAGAAGCTTCCGTGTTCTTTGTTCTGCGATATGAAATGCAAATTTCATTGATATCACAATTAGCCAGTTGTCAATGAGCGTTTTGAATTTGGTGTAGTCTGATGACATGAGCTTCTTGGCCACTTTGATCTCGTCCTGGGCACCTGCTCCGTCGACGGGGGCCCCGGCTTCTCTGATAGATGAAGCCAGATCGTTTTTCTCCATCACACTTTCTCAGAATTTCACGGGGACGACTGAATCATAAATGGCTACCGTTTCATTCCCTCTTCTTTTTTCTTTGAATGATGCTAAGTTCGGGACATAAAGCTATTCGCTAATGCCTGAATTATCGAGTTTCAGAAATGAATCGAGCACAGGGATGTGGGTTATTGAAGCATCTCCATCGTCAAATACCATCATTCACTTTTGAGCATAAGTCTCCCCAGATCCTGTCATATGAAATGCATGCCGAGAGCCTCATGTCGATTACGCTTTCAAAAAGCTCAAATCACTTTCAAATATTATGCAATGGAGAGTTATTGCGTCACTGTCAGCAAATCTCGCTTTGGCCTCACGTTCTTCGGATACTGGAAGTGCAGAGTCAAATGTCTCCCTTTATGTTGAAGCTAAAACAGATAATTCTTCGCCGGCTGCCACAGGGGCCCATAATTCTTGAAATATCGTAGCAATGAGCATGGACTCATCTATAACACAAGCAAACAGCTTGAGATTTATCACGTATCAGCGGCACGCTAGATACATGTACTCAGGGGGTCCCATATCGCAATCTCGGGCAATCTCTGACCATTTTTGGCAAGCACCGCCAATTTTGAAATTGCCCATGCTGGTGTTAGGAATGGAGTTAGTCCCGCAGTTCTTGTGGTTTTTTATATGTTGCTTGCTTGAGCATAATGCGGAATTCAAATCGATTGATATTCACGTGGCGTGTTTGTTATGAAATGCCGCTAGTGCCGTCGCGCCTCCTTTTGCGCACCCCACTTTCGCGTGGGTCGTGTTGGCAAAATAAGGATAATAAACGTTACCCGCACCGGAGCGCTGGGCTGCACGATAACGCGAAAAATTCGTCATTAGAGTAATTTTCTCCCCAAAAGGTGGAAATACGTTAATTACGGTTTGTTCAGTAATCAGACGGATATAAGTAACTCAAACACTGTACATCATGAACAAGGATGACATAAAGATCGATGTTAATTTTACTGCAAATCAATCAACTGGAGAGCTTGTAAAGCGCGGGCGACCCGAGCACTTGCGCGCGCGTGTCCGGCAGTGAAAATTTCACCCGATGATCTAGAACTAGTTTGAAAGATTACGAGAGTTTTTTTGAAAAGTATATAATCCGAGGATTACGCGCATTTGCATATCATTGCTGAACCTCGTTAAAGCCTTTGTAAGATTTGTGTTTCTGCCTGTGCTTACGTAATCGCGCATTCGTGTCCTTTTGCTGAACTAACAGAGCGCAGCGATGAGTTGGATTCTGTTTTGGTATTTGGGAACGGGGCCTTTTTGTGATGAAATGTAATCTATTTTGAGGTGTGCTTAAGTAGATTTATTATCATGATTCGCAAATATGTCAGTAATTGAGGGTGTAAGAGCAGTTTAGTAAATGCTTTGCCATCATCTTTTGGGTCACGTGGTTGGACAACGGGGTCTCTGAATGATGTACCCCACAATGTTCTAACCAGCTTGGGTTTTATTGCTGTTACTTTCCTGTATTACAAAGATGTCCTTGAGATTGTTTTCTCGTATTTGGTATGCTTCTGCAATACATGAAGTTGATGTAATGACGGTCTAAAAAGTCGAGAATATAAGCCCACATTATGGCATTGGACGCTCTGAAAATTGCGTTCAAAGTATGCTGAACTATGATATTATATCCTAAGGAAAGAACTTTTCATTCTCGAAAACTAGTGATGCATTTCAAGAGAGAAGAGTTGGAATCTCATTGGCCTGAAACAGCAGCACAGTCACTGTTTGCAGCCACACTTGAGCACGACATTTGGAACCGTCAATACCATCATCTCTATTAGCCGATATTCATGCGCAAATATCTTAGTTGTTCCTCCCACTATTTGGTTATCCAGGTTAATATCTTTTGCTCCTATGGCTTAAAACGTCATCAGAAAATTGGTGCAAGTGGTTCAATGTCTGTGAAATAGATCACTGGACGTACCGATTAGAACTTTTGAGAGGGTCAATATGGACAGCAATGAGATCGAGAGATTTCGTTGGACTAATTTTTCTCTCCGTATCGATAGAAAGTGCACCAGAGAGCGAGGAATTAAAAGCCTCCCATTCCTGGGAACTGGCGGTCATTTCCCTGGAAGCAGAGTTCATGACTCACTTAGGATTACCCGGGACCTTGGATGCAGAAGAGCCCTGCTTAAAAGCTCAAAAAGTGCTTGTCAGAAGTTCACAAACAAGTGAAATCACCCTCGAAACATCGAAATATTTATGCACGGGATTCGTAGGGCGCTTTCTAAAAGGAGAGCACCATGGCGCACTGCAGGCCACAGTGCTCGGAGTTACTAACCCTAGAGAGTGGCCCCAAGGTGGTGTAAAACAAGGGGAATACATCTCTTTAAAGTAAATATATTGGATGGTCTCATCCTAATTCTAGTTGGGAGACAATATGGAAATTGAGCCACAAAAGCATACACTATTGTCACATTGTCTATCAAGAACCTGATAAGATTGCCAATTCTCTGGTCAGGTGGATTCGGAAGAAAGAAATCTTCAGTATATTTAAAGACCTCTTCGGTGAGTCTGTCCAAATTCTCATGGTTGCGAATCTCTGAATATAGGAGAAGCCGAGTTTTTTTTTATCTCAACCTTTAAACGTAGCCAATGGATTCCGCAAACCACTTGCATATCGTGTAGGGGTCTCGGTGTGCCTTACAGCTCTTCACCCTTCTATAATCACTTACCACAAGCAGCGGTCATACTAGAATGGCGTCCGGGTTACAGTTCTCATTTGTAGGGCGTTTTTAATTCAAAAAAGAAATTGGCTATAACTAGAGCTTACGCGAAAATCTCTGTCTTCGATCTCTTGGAAAGCAAGGGCGAAGTTGACTCGGGGAAAATCTTAGTCATGTCGTGGGCATCCATGCATGCCTGTCTGGAAAGAAGTACTGGAATGTGGGCTCTGGACTTCACGGAAGCACAGTATTTCGCTGCGGCGTCTTTCCAAGATATTGAGCCCTTCGCGTAGTTGTCGAACTGGTCCACGAAATCAGCCACATCTGTGATTCCGTGGTTCAAAGCTTCACCACGGTACATCACCATTGCATGTGCAGCGTCGCCAAGAAGCAACACCGAACCATTGTTGGATTCCCAGGAAATTTCCGGCCAGTCGGCTAATCTCACTTCCACCAAGCCGCTGGGGTCAGAAGCAGCACGCTCCACAAGCACGTAGAGATCCGGGTGGAGGCCCTCTGCTCGCTTCATCAAAGCAGCGGCCTTCTCCTCATTGGTGGCAAACGGCTCATCCTCATCCGGGGCAATCTTCCAGGAAAGGTTTACCTGGGCGTAGTAGCCGTCTTCTTCCTTAGAGTAGTCGGGCATGGAGAGGACAGAGTAGAAATAGAACGTCTCATTTGCCGGGACCGTGCCCTGGAAAAGAAGCGGGTCGAAGCGCACACTCATGTTCTCAATCTCCTCCTTGGACATCTTGACTTTGGCACCGCAAAATCTGATTGGCAACTGATGAAGCTCTCCTGGCTGGCCACACACGAAACGCCTCGTCAGGGAGTTGGCCCCGTCGCAGCCCAAGAGCATAGTTCCTTCAAAGACTTGGCCCGAAGCACATCTCGCGATAACTTTCCCGTCGGCGGTGTGAGAAACCTCCTCAAGCTTGCAGTTCCACTGCACATCGATTCCTTGCAAGAGGATGCGACGAATCTGCTCTCTTCTCACCCGCAAACGCTTTGTTGGTGGAATCGAAACCATAGTGTCACCGTTGCTAGCATCAATGTACTTGTATGTGCCGGTGTCCTTGAGGTGGAAGTCCTTGCGCACCTGTGCGCCGTAGATCTGGGCGGTGAGCTCGGGACCAAGCAAACTCATGAACGTGTCCAACGCCCAGTGCAAAGTGATGGCCCAGCCTGCGCTCTCGCGAAAATGCACATCGGGGTCTCTGTCAAAAACAACATAGTCGATACCGCGCTGCCTGAGAGCCTGGGCGGTCAAAAGACCGATGATACCTGCTCCGCAAATGATGATCTTTTCTTGGGCTGGCATTGGCAGTGATATGTTGGAAAGTAGATGGTAGCGAAAGAGCTCGGAACGGAGAATTCATCTCATCTTATATATCACTTCCATGATCAAAGATAAGAGCTTATCTCTCAGGCGTCTAGCGCAATTTGATAAAACCTCCGAAATCAATGCAGGGGCGAGCGGCCCGGCTGCGATGTCCATACCAAAGATATCGGGACGCTCGGCCGACCTTTCTATATGCACTCCTCTCTGATCGCGATAACCGGGCGCGCTGCTCAGATTTTCGGAAAAGCTCGAATTTGGCCGATGCAAGTCGGGATTGTGGCGGCTTTTTTTTCCGATAAGATGTATGGCGTAAAATTCATAATGAAACCAGTGCCGAAAGATGAATGTTGATTCACTCATCATGGAGCATGATTAGAAACTCTACTTTCGTCGGGCTTCGAGGCTAGCCGCGTTTGGTTTATTTCTTTCCGTCATGTACGGGCTGTCGTGTATCAACCGTGTCACATGCACGTCCTTAGAAATAAGAGGGTGCTGTTCATGGCCGAACGTCAGCTGTGTGCATATTTTCTGGGCCTCCAAGTCGAACATGGCAAATGGGATGATTATGTGGGATCGTTTGGGGAGATGCTTTTACTAAGTGACGGGAAATGCTTGCAAATGTGCTGAGAAAATAGAGGGTTCTATAGTTCCAAAACTATAAGTTTTTTGGGATGAATCGGCCGTATAAGGGTGATATAGTGGTGTAGATGTTCGAGCTATGCGGCTGGCCGGTAAGTACCTCTGGTACGTACAAGCTGATTCCTTCGGACTCGGTATGGACGACGGCTTTTACTGCGACAGCTTCTGACGGCTCCAAGACGACTGGATCTGAAATAATTGTCACTCCTCCCGCTTATTCTCTGTTTGATGCTAACTCAAAAACATCAATTTACTCACGAATGTCTACGTTCTCCGGCTACTTTGAGGCCTCGAGCACAGCAACGTGGGTTGCAAGTAAATCCCATTTCCCATTCGTCGGGCCTACCATCACTTACGTTCGGCCCGGATTTGTCTGAGAGTCTGTCATCACAACTGCATGCTGAGGCCTCTATGCCACATACGGTCTCGAAAGGTAGCTCACAATCAACTCTGAGTGTTGAGCGATCGGAAGTTATTGCGTCACTATCAGCAACTCTCGTTATGAATCTGGGGTCCTCGGATGCCTAAGTAAAGCGCATCTCTGTATGATGAAGCTTAAAAAGATGGTTCTCGGTCGGTTGCCACGGGGACCCACGACACTTGAGGACATGGAGCAACGAGCATTGGCTCATATGCAACACAAGTAAGCAGCTCCGGATTTCTTAAGAGAAGCGTCACCAGCGCTGCGATTCCTACGCCAGATACCTTTATTCTGGGGGACATTCAGCCAACGCATTCTCTAACCATTTCGGTAGCGGCAAGCACCGCGAGTGTTGAGATTGCTAATGCGGGTGTAAGAAATGGTGTTAGTCTCGCGATTATTGTGGCTCTCTCTATTTCTCTTGTTTGAACATTGTGCAGAATTTTGAGTCCATTGATGTATTTGTGGCAAGTTCGTTATGAAAATGCTGCGGTTGCAGTCACGCCCTGCTGGGGCTTATTTCTCGCAGGGGGCGGAGGATCCTAGACCTGCAAGCTTCGCGAAAGCCAGATCGCCCAAAACAAGAAAGATTTCATATGAAATCTTCGTTGAAAAAGCAACAAATACGTAAGCGCAACTAGAAGTCGAAACAAAAGTATTTAGCACTTCAGTCTGTAGCTTGCCTTCCCGTTTTTTCCTATTCTCGCACAATGCTCGTGAGCACATGCCATAATCTTTCTGGGTCACGTGACTATTCGACCATGAAAATCAAAACAGAACACGAGTGGCCTACGTCGAAGCCCCAAACACAACCTGCTCGTTCCTTATTAACCACGAACATGCCCACACAACCTCCAAAATAAAGAATCATATGGTCCTAATCATTTGATGCCTCCTCAGTCATCCATAAATTTCTGAGACAGATTTCGATGAACTTCCCCCACCACAATTAAATCGCTCTGCAGCTTTGAGGTTTAATGTCTTCACTCCCGCCATCACAAAGCTCCTGAATGTTTTCACCCACTTATGCGACCATTTAAATTTGCTTCTACTGTTTCGATGCGCTCTCGTCAATAGTGTCTGATACATAGCGGTGCTCGAACTTTAGAGGCATATTTTGCTGGGCACCGTTCAACTAAAAAGGGCTGATTTTATTAGTTCATGATAGCTCTAAAGGTATGTGAGAAGCTCAACAACAACTACGTACATCAAAGACATAAAGCTTATTTCTACTTAGAGCATGATGCTTGATGTGCCGGTTGAAACTAATGTCGCGAGCGACTTTGCGGAGCATTTTTGTGCCCTCACGGCGATAGGAAGCGGAGTGAAAACGCCTCAAGATTTTTTGTTGAGGTGTCTCTAGCTCGAGCTAACGATAAATAAAAATTATCCATTTCATACACAGCGAATGCATGATGGAGAAAGTCGCTTTACAAAGTGACGTACGGAAAAGAGGCCAAACAACCTTTGACTTGGCTTTGTGTGTCACCTGTATGCTGATTGATTTTCCAATATTTTCAGAAATTTTTTGACTAGGGGAGCTTCATGTGCGGAGTGCTTGCAGTAAGATAAAAATCGTTGGTTTCGTCAATTCCGAGAGGCCTGATGAAATAAACTGAGACTGAGCTGGAATGCTCCCATTTACTCGATGACTTTCTACGAGAGATATGTGACAGTCTTCATGTTTGTGCCAGTGACAAAGAGCATTCTTTTATTTTAGCAAAACCATGCTCGCTTGAGCTTTTTCTAAGTTTCGCAATGAAAATGCTAAGACTGATTACAATTGCATATACTGAGTCATCCACATCCTTGTAGCTTGAAAATGTAGATTACTTCACTTGAATGCCTTGTTTTTCGAAAAAGTGTAGATCGATCTATCAAAAGCACATGAGGATGTCCAAATCTGCGGGCGCATCACGCCGCCTGAGCTCGTGTAAAAGCTTGAGGTTTGGTAAATGGTCTAAGAAAAGGCAGTAATGAAATTTTCAGCGTGTTTGCTGCACCATGGAAAGTGCAGATTCTTTTGTACGACGACACATGTACGGACATTCACAAGGGATGGAAACGTGCGCTGTGATTCGCTACTGGGCGATTATTGGAGACGATTTTGTTTCTGGAGGTTCTAGACTCATTCATCATCTAAATTTTAGATCTTGGGTATTCTTTCATTTGAATTGTGAAAATGAAGTAGGGAGAAGGGCGCCGAGTCTTCTGGGGACGCCTGAAGGGCTCAAAGCCGCAGCTGTCGGATGCGCGACCGCTGCCTTTCGGAAAACCGAAAAAGGCTCCGAAGGGGTGTAAAGGCCAATTGAAGTAATTCTGGTGAACAACCATGACCAAACTTGAAAAGAGCTTGGTTTTCGAGATCTTCATAATTGTTCATTCATATTTACTGATTTGTTTCTTTTAAATTTATTATGTTATTATTTATTTACGCCCAAAAATCAAATCCTCTTTTCGCAATGTGTTCTCATTCATTTTGCCATGAGAAAATCTATAGCCAGATTTGATAAGTGGCTTACCAATTTTAATCCACCAGATTTGTTTATTTAAAGAGAAAAGCACACATAGGACTTTTTAGAGAAAGAAATCCGACTTTACGATTGCTTTCGCAATCTTTCTTTAGTGGATCGATATTCGGCATCAGAAGAGCAATATGTGACTGCCATTGAAAAATTATTTGTCCAAATCTAAGATGAGATTTTGCTGGAATAACAGTAAGTGTTTCCCAGAATCTCAATTCATGAATGAGTTTGACTATCGTGGCTATGTACAAACCAATCCCGACAGTGCTTTAGAACCTTTTTGGGTTAAAAAACCGATGACTCTACCATCGACCGGCTGCATCTAACCGATCGTCAATTACAAAATTTTTTGAGCGACTTTATATTGAGAGGGATCTCGCCTCGCGCAGTAAGAAAGACAGGCCGAGTTCAACACAAGATTTTGGCACTGCAAAGTTCTGCTACCATTTTGAATCATATGATAACAAGAGGACAAGGAATACAGTATCATGCGACTTTTTACTTGTCAACGGTAATTAAAGCCACGGGACATTACTTTTATTCCAAAATAGTCCTCAAATGATCCTGCTTGATTGGGATTTCAATGTTGGTTGGTGCTGTATCATAGTACCAGCGCTCTAAGCATGAAATTAACAAGAGCCGTGTCACTCAAAAAGACCATTGCAAAAAGATCAAAAACAATATACCCGAGCTTTGTATTGGTGTCCGCCTCTCGGAGCACTTCGTGCCAAATCTCCACTATATCATATTTTACTATGTGCAGTAGACATGTGTAGTTCAAGATGTTTTGCAAAAGATCGGATATAGATAAAAATGGCTTTCTAGATAATGTGTAGAAAGGATTTCCTCATCAAAATCAGATTTTATCTAATTTTAGTTTTTAGTGGTATATTTTCGTTGTGTGTGGGGATAATTAGCCGAGGCGAGAAGGAAAAAGGGTTGAACATACAAGGACAAATTTCCAGTGATTTTTCTAACCATTACTGAATAAATATATAAAATAGCCAACTAAAAGAAGATCAACATCTTTTGAGCGTTTTTTGCCCCGTATTTGCCTTCGAACGACCCCTCGAAATTCATTGAACTGAGTAGGGTGAATGGCAAGAGCAACGGGTATATCGCACGAATGAGATTTCTGAAGGTGAGAATAGTATTCAAAGATCGAAAGCTTGAAGAATTATACTCGTTGACAGGTTTTACGATACTGCAGCAAATGGTGTTTATTGGGTTCGTCCATACATTGAGCGTTGCAACAATACGCAAATTCGAGTAAAAAACGAATTGGATGAGCCTCAAGAATACTCCCAGCTGCAGAGAACAACATAAAGCGATTAGTTTCATCTTTTATTGCTGTCCATTGTGAGATCGCTTCATTCTCATTTCATTGATTTTCGGCGCACAGATCACTGTATGCTGAGCACTTGGTAAATTCAAGCAAAGATTGGATGCTATATAATAAAACGGTCGGAATTATTGAGCAAATGCTAGAGAATAGGTTTTTTTTGCTCTTTCAAAACTTTTCGTATACCTCATTGCACGGTGCGTGTCACAAAAGCGAAGTCGAATGAAAAATGGAGGATTTTCATTGCTGAGCATCGTTTCTAGCAGGATAAAGATTTACCAGAGCTATTTGTTGCCTTGGCGGATGTAGAAGGGCCGTAGATGCTTGTTTTTGGGGACAGAACAGCATCCCTGAGGGTTTAAGCTATACCCTAAAAAAGCTCAAAGGTCGGCATCTCTACCAACTTTGACAATAAAAGAAGTGACAAAAAGACGATTCCATTGCTGCTCACCAAAATCGAGTAAAGAAGTATTGAAATTTGCAAATACAGGAACGAGAGGCGTGATTCAACGTCCGAGATTGTGCGCCCCATGCAGCCAGGAAAACGTAGATTGATCTTTTAAGCACGAGAGAATGACGTAATTAAATGATCTACAAGGTTACAACCATTTCGAATAACCAAGCAGTTTTCGATTGGATGGCGGCGGCTCTATGTTTTGACCTTCGGATCGTGTGCGC
>JAJMGZ010000126.1:0-18165 GCA_030582795.1 Metschnikowia chrysomelidarum | reverse complement strand
ACTTTTCTCACGGTCTCACTGCGCTTATATTGATCGAGTTTATCGCTATATCCCAAATTTTCTCGCGCTAAAATCTTCCTTACTTGTATGTCTTTAGGGTCTTCAGTATGGCTGCCGAGATGACGCGATGGATCAGTCTCCTTGAAGAAAGTCTGGAGGTTTTCGGGAAGTTCTTTTTCTAGATCATTGGTGCTTTTATCGCCAGATCCAAAAGGCCACATTTTTTCGAAAATTTATCCAATGATTGAAATTGTAAGGTATTGATTGTGTGGTCGGTTGACGAGATCGTGGGTGCGCGGGTTGCACGCGCATCATTCTGGCGAATTAATCATTTCCTTAGCTATGGACGAATTAAAAGAGAAAGCAAACCTAAATACAAGGTTCGGTCTCCCAAGTAAAAAAATAAATAGATTAATAAATATAGACTATATGCGTTCGAGGATGCCCTCGAAAAGACGGCCAATCTCAACATCGAGGATGTTCAATAGCTCGTCGCTTGTTTGTTCGTGACGAGAGGAATTTAGCGCGGCACGTGAATGTCCTAGTTTTTCAGCTATTGAAAATCTTAGTCTCATCACAATTGGAGAAAGACGTACGATCTCAGTGGTGCTCATCTTAGAAACGCCGTTCAGGGTGTCATATCCATCGATCAAGAACGAGATGTGGGTATCGAGCTTCTGGCAAAACGCAAAGAGTTTTACGTGGAATGCAGTATTTGCGGCCAGCCGCGTGTCTAGAAGTGGGAAGGTATAGTAAGCCACCCAATCATCCAAATCCCCAAGGATCTTTATATAGTATTCTTCCTGGCCGAAAAGAGCGGCGTGGTCCATAAGCAGAAACCAAATAATATCAATCACCGGACTGAGATCATCTAGAAGGTCAGAAATTGAGTAGGTGACCGCCGCCTCTGACTGGTTCTTGATGAATTTCCGCTGGATTTGCAATAATTGAGTATCGACATAGCTCACAAACTTGCTTTGCTGAGAGAGTGAAATCGGCTGATGTCGCGCTCCTTCAGAGAATTTCTGCTTGAGCAATTCAAACGCCTCGTCAAATTGTAATGTCCACAGAGTGATGGTGATTTGCGGGGGTGAGTATTCTGGTGTTTCTCCGTTTTTCGCTGCAGATATCGCAGATTCTTGCAATCCAGCATCCTTTTCCTTATCATTCTCTGGCTCGTTTTGTGATACTGCATCTTCATCGTCCCAATCTGGATTAAGATCCAAGTCTATTGAGACCGCTTCGCTTGGCACATTCACCTCCACATCAGGCTGCACGTGCTCTGGCGTGGGTGGTGATTCCATGTTTCGTGATTACTACAAGAAGATACTTTGAGTATATGTGAAATAGAAATTCGCTTGAATATTTCGTCAATTGCGTCAATTGACTGAATTGGAAAAGAAAGTCGGTACGATTACTAGTACCGCACGTGCCGACTCCAGTTGTGGTGCAGGATCGTTTCACTGAGCCAATGCTCACAATTCAGTCGTGGCAAAGAATTCGGAAAATATTCTTTCGATAGAAAGTTTGAAGAAGAACTTAAGTTTCTGGTAGAAATTTGTCGGACGTTGTGAAGGGATTTGAAATGCTGTTGAACCTAAATCGGTTAAAATCTAAATTTGTCAATTGATTATTTTTAAAGATTTTAACTACAGGGTTCGACTTGCTACTAATCTTAACTATTTTAGCCAGAGAAACAAGAAGAAATACAAAATATACTGAATAACATTAATTTCAAAGTTTTGAAATTTTAGAAGAAAAGCCTTCCGAATTTACAAACTGGCAAATAGCTATAGCCTTTTTTTCCATTGGCATTGGAATTGTGGCTGGTTCTATACTGTATGACGTCTTTTTCAATTTCCTATGCGTGCGCACAGAGTGTGACGAGAATCGCTTGCGATGATAAAAATCGCGTTGTGTGAAAAAGTCACACGATTTATTCGTAGTCATTATAGAGGTATGATGACATCATAACTTTAAAATATTCGTTTCTGGAAATCAATTAGCAAGCTTCTTCAGGGTATCATATGATCCTTCTTTGAATAAATTTATGCTGGCGACCTCTCTCAACCATTAACTGGAATCGTTTTGCGCTCACTTGCTGCCCATGACACCGAATCGCTCAACATTCGGGGTCTTTGAGCAATTCCCCACTTAAAATTCTAATTTTATTCTAAAAATTTCAAAGCCTGACAACACATCATTTTCATTGAGAAGGGCACCCACAAATATCTCCATTTGATTCAATAATTAATTTTTGAATGTCTTAGATTCTATCCTTCTACAGTACTGATGATATTTTTTTTATCGCTGTAACTTTCATAACTCCGGCCGAAAGACCTAGACCAAGAATCTGTCAGCTCACGAATGTGAGGGTGACCTTGGCACCGTTGAAACTGTATATAGAACATATGCGATAAGCCGAGTCGCAAATCCTAGGCCAGGTCACCAATCGTTCCAGCAAATGACGGTGTCCCACTAGAATCCTGCATACATTATACCAAAAGCCTCGAGTTCAGTGACTATTTGTCATTTTCGTATAAGCGATTGAAAAATTTTAAAAACTAATGAATAGCCACTGGATTCATCAGATGGACTTGCCGTCATAGAGGCTAATTCCGTGAGTTTTCCAGATCCCTAAAATCTATTGTCCGGCACACGGATTGATGCAACATTTCCACGCCGCACGCGCCCCACCGATATCTCCGAGGCAACTCTGCAGCTCTGCTCTTGCTCCGTTCGCGGAGTCTGATGGCGCTAAGATTTTTGCAGGCGCTAATATTACTCTAACATTCTGCTGATGTGTTAAGCAATGATAGATCTTTTCTTCTCTCTATAATCAGCATATTTCTTTTGAACCATAAGCTCCATATAAGACCTGCCGAGCATTCAATCACGTTTTCGGCACACACTCCCCGTCACATTCTGGCCGACTAAATTTTTATCGCCATACACGTTCTCCACCTATTCAAAGTTAGACCCCACATACTGTTCTACTTTTTTCTTGTCTACCCTTGATTTCTTCGAGAAACTGGTCTCGAAAACTTAGAAACAAATTTGATAGATTGACGTGCTTTTCGATCGATTTTTTTGGCAGAACACTTTGTACTTTCATTTGCACCCCATACTTCCACCATTTGCAAGACAGTTCTTTTCAGGAGATTTACAAACATACGTTTCAACATTAGATATAGCGAAAGATGCCTGTTACTCATCAACTTAGAGCTTCTTCACCACCACACGATGCCACGGCAAACGTGACTAAAACACAGAAACCATACATCAAACTACATGCGCCCGGATTCAATATCCTGCTTTCAGATGATGACACTGGCAACCAAACCATAGAAACCGATAACTCGAATAACGAGGAATTTGCATACACACACACTGATAGATACAGTACGTTTTTCGCTGGTTCGAGAGCGTGTCTTGGCACGCAAAATGTACCTCAATTGACCAGCACCTATTTGCGGCCCAACGCCAAATTCATCGGTACTCAACAGAGCGGGCTCCTGCGGTACGATATTAAAGTGGAAATCAAAACTGTCGATTTAGTGAGCTCTATCGTCACCGGATTCTTCGAAATCAAGGGTCTCACAGAAGAACATCCCGTGATCACTACTTGTTTCAAGGGCGAAATTATCAACAATCCACTTCACCGTACGCAGTGGGGCAGCGCCCCTGTGCAACAGAGAAAATACTCATTTGTTACAGAGGAGAATAATCTGGGGCTGATTCCCAAGAACGACCTTGAGCACTGGAAACTTCTCACTGGTTGCCCCAGCTACTATTCGGAGGAACATTTCCGCGAGAAGCTCCGGCTCATTCAGACGGGTCAACATGATCTGCAGTATATTTACATGCGCTGGAAAGAGGAATTTCTCGTCCCCGACTCCCGCGTTAAGCAATTGACAGGCGCACTGTTTGAAGGCTTCTACTATGTAGTGCTCAACATTGGCAATAGTCTTGAGGAGCCAAACGAGGAGCGGGCAAGTCTGAGAATAGCGCCAGGCTCCATGAGTGGGCTCTATTTCTACAGTCAGAGCGAAAAGTTTCAATCGCTTTCTTTAGAGTACGTCGACGACCGCGCTCAAACAGGCACGTTCGAGTTTGCCTAATCGCCGTGGGCGAAGAAGTCGCTTTTTGTTGTTTTATACATTCAGTCATTTTGCATACGTGGGGAACACACGTGAAATTTTTGGTCGGTTTTTTATTCTATCGCGTCGGCTGTTTCGGCCGAGCTTTTGCTAATGGAGCAGAGCATTTGGTACAAGCTCGCTTTCATTCTTTTTATACATTCAATATATCATCACAAGCATCAATAATCTGGTTTCGCGTTAGTAAGTGCCTTTCCATTGAGTATTACCTACGTAAGTTCAATTACCACGAAAATCAAGGTGAGACCTCTATGAATTCTAATGCGATTTTCATGCGGCGCAAATGGCGCTCCTTTCCTTCTATTTCCGTGGCCCATAAAAAAGGCTATTCTTACCTCAATTTTACTTTTTTGACGAGTGGCAGTCACAAATGCTGATTTAAGGACTCTGAGATACCATCAACTCGAAATTATTCCTTCAAGTTTCTCGTCGCATATATCTTAGCCGTGTATGGTTCCTCGAACACCAATGCTACACGGTACATCACGTACACGAACGCCGAAACCAAAATTCCTGTGGGTTTGCCGTACCATAACGCGGTACCCAAGAAACAGAGCGTCAGACCATTGTACATAGGGTTGTTGTTGATGTTGAATGGAAATGACGTCACTCTTTCCTTCATCAAAATACCAAAATAGTCACCCAAGTAGGTGCCGGTGACACCCAAAGCCCACATCGAAGAGACGACAAGCACATTTCCAAAACCAAAAGTGGCCACCGCCAATGCTTTCACAAGGGAAGACTCTACCATTGGTTCATATGTTGGCTGCGCCAATAACGCGTTGTGGTAAACATGGTCACGGTAAATTCCCAAGGAAAAGATGGTCAATGCAAGAAGGTAACATCCACGGTAAGCTCCGCCCACGGCCTTCGATAAGAAGTGGGTTTTATGCTGGAGTCGGGCCACGATATTCCAGAATACCGGGTTGAACACAATCGTGGCCAACGCGAACCTGAGAGCTGGCGTGTTGTGTATGTAATCCTGATGATGATGGATGAGGTACAAAATCTGCTCCTGTTTCATTCTAGCTGATGTTAGTCATTGATAAGATGTAAAACCGAATTCTCATGGCGAGTAGTGTTTCCGGGGTTGACGAACTAGAACATGATCTTCGGATGGGAGGGGGAATGATGTCAAAAATGATACCCTATCGAGTCAATTGTGTGTGCTTTCAAAGGCATTTAGCGTTTATAATACCATGTATGTTACCGCCGAAATGTTGGAATCCTCGTGGTGAAAATGACCACGCAATTGTATAGTCAATTGACGTAACATATCTCTCTGATGCAGGGATCTGGTACAACAGGTGGGGAATTCCGGACAAAAGTTTTCCAGCTTCGTAATTTTGTACATACTTTTATTTCGTGTGAGATCGAATCTGAAAAATTCGTGAGTATGTAACACATACACGCTTGCTACCTATATACGCTTAGGGCCGCAGGTGAGTACGCGCATGTGAAATTTGCCACCAGGCAGTACACGTGATCTGCAACCCAACAGAATTCATTCTGATTGCAATGACGGGGGTCAAAACGTAGCTAATCTTGATCAAATTGGCTAAGGTTTTCACAGCAAAGAAACTTCATGTTATAGTACCCATTTTGTTTTGGAATGATCAATTGGCGCAGTAAGTGTACAGTGCAACTTTTGATCCACAACAACGATTTTCAATCCGTTAATTCATTTCTCTCAGCGTTCGAATTCATTTTCTTCTCGGTTTGCTGACGAAGCTTGCCGTCGAGGCGATGAAACAAATCGATGATCATCTCCTCTAACTCCTCTATGTTACCTGCAAAGGTCACATGCATATAATGAAAACTCAGTCCAAGAGAGTCAAGTTGCCTTTTGAGCTCTTTTAAATTGACATCAGGACGCTCAAAATTACTTTGAAGTATCAATGCCTTCATTTTGAGCTCGAGTAATTGAAACACCATAGGATAAATCCGGCCAAAGCCGGGTTTCGCACCATTTGTGAATTCGATAGCAGCATCTTCCATGACGATGATCAAATTATTGACGAATTCAAGCTTTTTTGTTATTTCAGAGGTGAGTTCCGCTCTTGCAAAATCTTCTTTGAGCTGAGAATGTACTTCTTGCAAGTAGTCTCTTTGCTCCAGAAACGAGTCCGCGTTAAAAGATCCCTCCGTGACAAACAGCGTCAAGTGAACTATCAACCAATCCAAACTAGTCAACCACAAGTCTGATACATTATGGGATAAAACTATATCTACTTCTCTGTCGGAATCTATGTTTGGAAACCTTTCAGCCACATTTGGCCTCAACCGTTCCTTCAAAGTCGGAGCGATAACATTAAAAGATGGTTCACGATCAAGTAGAATTTCTTCGTAATTATAATCCGAGCTCAAGGAGCTTGGTAGATCTGCTGTGTCTGGATCATGGTTGTATCGCCACTTGTTTTTATCCTCTGTTGAATAAGAAGCAATTACAAGAATGAATTGGGTAAGAAACAAACAAACTTCTCTCATTTGATCTTCGCCGTACACCGAGTAAAGGTGGATAAACAGGACAGCAGTGGCTCCCTTTATAGAAATGTCTCACCTATTGTGAAAGCACGTTTTCAAGTCTTTGGAAATTGCCTCAAACGTCATTCAGGATGTAAATCACAGCTTAGAGAATGCCGCCTGAGACAAAGAATTATGTCATTCCGAAAACGAAAATTTGCGCCAAGATTTCAAACATTGCCGATCGAAAAGTTTCAGTAGCATAGCATACAACTAAGGTATCTTCCCCCCTTGTTTTACCTGCTCGTTATGAACTACCCCGGCAATATGGGGCTTCTCATACCGAAAGTGAGAGATGGAAAAGTGTTATTGAGTCAGATTTCCAAAGCTTCCGTAAACGAGTATCTTTTTTTTAAAACAATAGAGTCGGTGTGACTCTGATATATGGTTTCTATGGAATTCTGAGTTCCGCGATTTTCTTGGCTGCAATTCAGCTCAAGCCACCTCATGCAATAGAGAATAACGAGTGGCTGCAAAACGCACATGGTACGCGCCACTTCAATTTCAGACAAAAGATGAAGTACACTTCACCGAGCTTTTTAAAATTTTTTCGAATGGGTGTATTTGACCAAACACATTTGAAACAAAACAGCAATGAGGCGCTCCGTATGGCAGCTTTAAATTGACGCGAACGGATGAGAAGGTAATTCGAGTATGTACTCAACTTTGATCGACAACGATTCACTGTACATAGAATCAAACTTTCAGAAAATTAACTACTAGCTTTTAAAAAAATAAATTGCCAGACTTTTACTCGATGGGCAAGCGGCAACTATCACCCGTGTTCGGCTTGCCTACGGATAACACAGCCCCAGAAGAATAGAGGTGTCGTTGACATTTTTCTTTTTGAAATACGTTGAGATTTTTCTTTTAATGAATTAAGCTTCCAACGTTCACAAATCCGAGTGTATCCAATGATCATACTCATGAAATCACTGTGCCTCGAACTGAACTGACGACATGTAAAACAGTGCAATCATTTTTTTGGTTTCTTCTTCAAGAAAGGAGCCGTTCGAGCGTACGGCGTTAATTAACTCAACATTCCGCAATTTCTCTTACTGATCGGCGCGTGCCAAGAAAGTGGCCCCCAGCCTGCCTCTGCCGCAGCTGGTAACTCTAGTGAGACGCTTATCGCGAGCCGTGCAGGCCCCCGCACCGTGGTGCCGCGTCTATGATTTGGCTCAAGTCAAAAATAGACGTGAAGGAAACACTACCCAATTCTTCTCTACTTTATCGATAATGAGACACAGAGTTTCTTTCATTCATGCGCCTAAGCAGACCAAGCCAATAAAAACGATCAATGCCTCGTTTCTCGAGCTCAATCTGCACATTTCAACGGCAAGAGAGGATAAGTTCACTCTCGAAACGGCACCGCTCTCTGAGGTAGCGGCGCTCCGCATCCATATTGCCAAACCAACAGATTCTACCAAATTTGATGATTCTGAAAGAACGGCAAATTGGGATCCGCTTTCGTATAATTATCAGACCGGAGTTCACGTGTACGCTTCTCCCAATCTCAAAAACGCACCTGAAAATCTCGACAATTTCTACGCACAAGTGAATAGTGTACTCAAACTGGTTTTGGGCATCAAAGTTCGGGCCGATCAATGGGTACATTCTGTAAATGCCTTGTATTTCCACACCTCTCAAGAATTGACCGTGAGAATCCCGGAAATCTCCAAATTCCCCAAAGAATGGTCTGCGATCGACTACTTCCAAACTGGCTCAGAGTTGGTGGTCACAGCACTTGACCGTGACCTGCGTGCATTAACTGTCGATGCTACGGGGACGGAAGACTATACAGAAGTAGGCATTTTTCAGGTTATTGATAAGTCCTCGCGTGATGATCTAATCTTAGCAGGTGGCCGCGTGATCATGAACGAGGAGCGAGAGGACGAGGACCAGCCAGAAGACGATTCAGACATTTCGAAAGTTAAAAAGTTCGTACATAAGACAATGTTCCACGTAAAGCCTCGTCACCGACACCTTGATGCCCGGGCTTCGATTCTGCTCCGCCCCAACGGATTGCACCCAATATTGACGATTGATGATTTGCCTGCTGTTCCTACAGAAGACGACGTGGTCAACTGTAAGATCTTTGGGTACTTCACGTTGGAAAAATCCGTGTTTGTGGATCCATACCAACTTCCAAAACTGCTCAGTATCTCGGCCAACTTCGGGCCTAAGGACTTGGAACTCCCCGAGTACTCAATCAATCAATGGGGAAACGAGGTGTTGATGGAGTTTGCTGAGAATGTAACTAGCCCCATTGAGCTCACTCTCCATTCGCGGTACCAGCTTCCTGATACCAATAAAACGCACACCAAAGTGAATGTAGACCATCCAGTGTTGTTTTACGCGTGTGACGCCACAACGGACGAGTCTCTTTTGGATAACTCCCCATTCGACATGAAGAAACGCATTGGTGGCTCATTCGAACAGTTTTTCACTGAGGACTCCGTGTTTTACCATTTCCTGGACCGTGCCACCAGCGAATTACAAATTCCAAATGCATCTGGCCATCCATTCACCGTCAATTTGATCACGTTCGCGACATTAATCTTGGGAATTTTGATCGTGGCCAGACTGGCATACAGAAAGTTTGCAAGTTCTACGGCACCCGTGTCTGCCGAGAAAAAAAGCCAGTAATGTTAATAGTTTCCCAATTCTATTGATATGAATATTGAATGCAGCACAATCCAATCATGCCACCATATATAGTTCTATTTTTCCCCTCTCTCCTGTCGTTTCTCCTTTCTCCTCTTCACCCACTCGATTTTCTCCAAATTATTCGTGCATCTGAACTTTTCCTCCCCTGTTCGTGGTACACCTTTTTCTCACCCCCTTTAATGAGTTTCTCAACCTCACAACTCGTCCTTCTGATTAGCTCCGGCACCAACGGGTAACACTCTATACTCGATGTACAAGTTTCCATGATCCTCGTGCTCGTTGGCCGATGGCATGCCGTGTGCCGGAATCGTGTCGACTTGTCCGTCTATTATTGTCTGGCCCTTGCTGCGCTTTATTTCAACTTCATCGTCATCAAAAAGTTTGATTTTGCGAGACCAGCCGCCGAGTATTGCCTCTTTCGAAGTAAGTATCTCAGTTCTGTAAAGATTGTCACCCACGCGGCGGAAACCCCAGTTCTCGTTAGGGGCCTCATCAAATCTCACTATCAAATTACCAGGAACCCATTCTGGATTCTGTTCTCCCTCACCTTCGAGCACATGCATATGATTTTTTGGCGACCCAGGCGCAAGGAATATGTTATACAGTCTCTTTGCCTGAGCTACTCCACGGCCCCCACATTTCTTACAATGATGAGCTATCACGCTACCAGCTCCTTGACAATGCTGGCACGGCGACTGGAACCGCTGGGTCATAAAGCCCATTTGGATAGTTCTCTCAATTATTCCTCTACCATCACAATGCGAACATTTCTTCCGCTTGCCATCGGCACTGCCGCTACCTTCACAAGAATCACAGATATTCGGCAATTCAACGGCAAATTCAACATCACGGCCGCGGAAGAAGTCCCGAAGCGATACCTGCACTACGACTTGAGTATCTCCACCACGACGCGGACCCTGGTTACCACCAAATCCGCCGTTGAAAAATTGGTTAAACATGTCGCCCTGGTGCTGTTGCGGAGCACCGTTTGGATCACCGTACTGGTCGTAGTTTGAGCGTTTTTCCGGGTCATTGAGAATACCGTAAGCTTCTCCTACTTCTATAAATTTATCATGGGCCTCGGGGTCGGGGTTTTTATCGGGATGGTACTGTTTCAGTAGCTGCCGATATTGAGATTTTATCGTACGGTCGTCTGCATCACGAGGCACGCCTAGGACCTGGTACGGATCAATGTTGGCGGCAGCGAGACACGCAAATATACATGCAAAAGATATCCAAAGCGTGCAAAACATCGCCACGGTAAAAAATAAATATGCCTGGTTTTTGGTGAGGAAAGAAGTTGATTAAGCGCTGCTGTCAATTGATTGCAAACTGTTGACGTGTTCGCGCAACGAACGCGCAGGCGCTAAACGGGTCACGTGAGTGAAAAACCAGCAGAACAATATCCCATAGAAAAAGTTTAGAAGAGTTGGGAGCGAGAAACGGCAAGGGAAAGAGAGAGTTTTCCAATATGACTTCGATTGTTTGAAATTGAAAAATTACAGATCTGCACCGTGATTTGGGTCAGATCTCAAAGAAGCCCGAAAGACGCATCATCTTGCAGCCAGCAGTAATGCAACTCTCGCAGATTCCATACCGTGCCGATTATAGAGCAGTCTGAATTCATTTGGAGAGAAAGTTTATTTGTCGACCTCAAATTCAATTCGAATGGCCGTTTCGAAATCAAAGTGTCTACCATATACAATTGTTAGAAGGTTAAGTGATGATCTAATTCTAATTACTGAAAAGTCACAAGACAGCAGATTTCCAATGCAAACTAGTGCTGGAAAACAATTAATGATTTAAGCCAGTACTTCTAGCAAAATTCTTTTCTCGCGAGTTTATCTTTCATTTGATTATAATATAATACGACGGAAGAGACTTACTCGTTTTCCGTTTTTATAAGTGATTGAGCTTTTTCATCAATATTTGATCTCTTTTTGCATCATTGGTATGATGTGCCTGGCCAAAGATTTACTATCAAGCATTCTTCTATATGATGACTTTAAATAAGATTATTCAATTTTAGACTATGGTCATAATATAAAAGAAATCTATACATGCTCGAATATCAATGTCATCTTTGATCGTATTTTTTCGTACTTAACTAGAAGCACTGCTTTGCTGAAGAGCGTGTTGAATCCTTTCTGTTGGGATGTCCTTTATTGCTCAATCTCGTCAGCACTGGACCTTGACCTCTTCTGGAACAGTACTCAACGCAAAGTTCTGAAATCTCCGACATCACCTCAGAATTTGGCTAAAACTTTGAGATATCTTAAAAAAAATTACTAAACGCCTTTTGCAACTTTTGCAACTAGCGCTCAAGACCACTTTGTTGCCTGTATGCAGGATACATAGAATCAGTACTAACCTGTCTGTGCCCCAACCTTTCACAACCTTTTTACCTTGAATTTGCAATTCCAACTTGATTTTCTCGATCTTTCTTCAAACCCCTTCTTCGTTCCCTTTCAAGCTTATAAAATGCACGAAGTCATTAATTTTGCCTGTTCTCACGCGTCAGGTCATCTCATCACCCAACTATATAACGTGCAAGAATCCCATCTTCCATATACGCAAAACAAAACGCTCACACACGCCAACGAAGTATTTCTAGTCCCAAGAAAAGTGAGAGGAAAAACAAACTATTATCCTCGTAGTATTAACGTGGAGTATTCTGGAGGATACGGGTTTCTTGGTAAATACCAGTATCATGAAGCTCAAGTATCACCCGATAGTTTCGATAATGTCGTGGTCAATCTTCAAGAACGGCGCCTGAAAAACCAATTCCAAGTGAATTTGGATGCGGGAAAACCTGTCGACGCGTCTTTGCTTTCTAAAGACAATACAGCATTCTGGACAGACTACAATAAGCTCATCTATCGGCCAGAGTCACTTCTCACGCTAGAGGAATTCCAACATCCAAGTGGTAACCACAGAAACTTCCCGCGGCTTCACTTTGACAATTTCAATATCGGAGAGCAAGCCTTCAAAACACAAAGTGACGAGATTGATGACTTTTTCCGGAAAAATCTAGAACAGCTGGACCAGATCCAGGGCGTGAGCTTCTTTAGCGAGATAGATAGTGGATGGGCCGGATTTACCAGTGAATTGATGGTATTTTTGCGGGACGAGTATTTTGGAAACGGCGTCAGCAGTAAATATAATCTTTGGACATATGGATTGATGAGCCCGGAAAGAACCACCAAGAAATCCGAGAAACTTCTCACGCGGATTCGTGCTCTCGTTGAATTTTCGGCTAACTCCACCTTATTTATGCCCCTTTCTGCACCCACTGCCTCTGAATCCTTTCTCAATGATGAGTACGACTCCACCAAATTATGGCATCAAGGGGCAGTGCAAAGTTTATTGGTGAACTCGCTCTGGGGACTCAATTGTCAAACGAACAATCCAATTTCAATGGCCACCATAGAAAACAATCTTTTGCGAGGAAACAGCAACAGAAACATCGTGAATGAAATCAGCCTCAAAGCACGTGCTCAAACCCGGAAACTGGGCTCTGATTTTGGTCTCATTAGCGATGTCAATATCATGGACATGTACTTAAATCCGGACCAGTCCCCAAAAAAGGAAAATGGAGATTCCGCTAAAGACACTTTACTCAGTCTAGGCATTACGTCGAGCTCACAAAATCATGTTTATGGCAAGGGGGTAATTTGTTCAAAAGCTCCGGAACAGGAACCGACGGGCTCAACCACTGATGTTTACGTCAATTCATATATGGAGGAGATCACAAAGTCGGAGACCTTTCCAGCCATTTTGGACAATTCGAGTTTTGACGCTGAATTTGCTCAAACGACCGCGTTGAAACCTCTTTTGAAAGAATATAGAAAGGTAGTCGAGAGAGTTCGGCTTCCTCGGCACATTGACATCATTGGCGATAAAGGTGAGGTTGTGGAGCAGCTCTCTACTCTTATTGAGGAATATACAATAGGGTATTCAGATGAAAGTGACTTCGATGACTAAAGAGGGATCAATGCGTTCTTGGAATGGGTTTATAGTGAAATATGATGATAATCACATGTGAGAATTTCTCATTTATCCAGTATTTGTTGAAGTGAGAGATAACATAATGCTATCAGTAAAACCGTCAATCACCGCGTTTACGGGTCCAGAATTGGTCATAAAGCGCGGCCAGGCGACCTCTTTATTTCCTTACTCTTTGAATTGTTCATTCGTAAATAAACCTCTATACACACCGAAACTTTTAAGACACGGTCTTCTCAACCAAGAAAATACCGTACTTGTCCTTCAACGTCTTCATGAGAGGGTCGTTGATTTCCGACGACATTGGCGCCAACAAACCCTTCTTGGACAAGGTGCCGTCCAAGATCTGCTCGACGGCCACCGCACATGGGACACCGACCAACTTCGCCATCGACGAGTAGCCCTCTGGGTTACCGTAGTCAACCAAAGTCGAGGTTCTTGTCTCGAGACTACCGTCAGCCCACTCGATACCGAACTTGTGCTGCAAGCACACCAAGTCACGCTCACCCTCCTCGTACTGCATCAACTCCTCCAAGGTGGCACACAAGGTGTCCAATGGGTTACCTCTTGGGGTGGTCTTGTTGTCAGAGAACAAGCCCAACCACTTCAAACCAGCGATGATTCTCTCGCGGTCGGCTTCGTCCTTGAAGGTGGCCAACTCGATGATCTTGGCCACGAGATCGGCCTCGGAGTTAGAGGCAGAGCCGATGAGCGCAGCGAAAGCATCCTTCCAAGCAGACTCGGTCTTGAAAGCGGGGTGCTCGGTCTCCTTCAAGAAGCCCAAGTCCACCAAAACCTTGATGAATTCAGGGAAACCCTGGAAACGCAAAGTGCCTCTAATGACGGTCTCGGCCTCAGGAATGTTGTACAACTTCTTGTAGGTGGTGGAGTCACGGTTAGGGTAGCACACAAATGCGAAACCGGGGTAGATGAAGTAAGGCTGGGCGGTGGCCATCAAATCCTCCGACTTGACGTCGACGATTTGGGCGTCCTTCCAGTACGAGGCCGAGTTGGTCAATGCCAAAAGCACACCACGCGACGACCACGAGAACTTGTAACCCAATGGGTTGTCGGAGTTCTCTGGGGCGGGCAAACCACCACAGTACGACAAGAAAGACTTGATTTTACCTCCGGCAGCGTGGACTTCCTCGATCGTCTTGACCGCGTACAAGTGGTCGATACCAGGGTCCAAGCCGATCTCGTTCATCACGGTGATGCCTGCATCCTCGATCTGCTGCTCCAAAGCCTTCAACTTAGGGTTGATGTACGACGTCGTCACCACGTGCACCTTGTTCTTGATCGCACTCTTGACCACCAATTCGTGGTAGATGTAAGGAATCAAGGAAATCACCAAGTCATACTGGCCTACGGCAGCGTCCAATGCGGCCTCGTCGGTGACATCGAGCGAGATCGCCTTGGCGACGGAACCAGCCAATTCCTGGGCCTTGGCCAACGTTCTACAGGCAACGGTAACCTCGATGTTGCTGTTGGCAGAAAGAATGTCGACGGTGGGCTTAGCCACGAATCCAGAACCCAATAAGAGAACTTGCTTAACCATTATATATAACTAGGATGCAATTGCAAGAAAAGAAAATTCCACAAGAAGATGAGGGTGCAGATGCGCTTCCTATATAAGCGAGGTCGTGGAAAACTGCCGAATTGGCGGCTGCGACCGGCGCTATCTCTGGGTCCGGGGTGGTGTATATGCAGGCCGGTCGGCGACTTCCCCTTATGTAGCGGATTCCCCGTGCGATAATATGACTCACGGTGAAGATGATAGGCGTTTTTGACGGGCGCCGCTGCGAATGTATGCACGCGCGGTGGCCGCAAATGACGTGAGTTTTTCATCGGATGATAATTAACGAACGTGTTTCGTAACAGAATTGAAAGTATTTGATGGTACATACCGCAAAAGCACAAAATCATTCACTCTTCGGTCGAGAAAGAGATATACGTGATGAGCTCAAATGAGTGTACGAGACTGACGGAGAAGAAATTGGGCTATAATTTGATTAGCGAACTAATAATAGAGGCTCTGCGTATGGATTATTTTGTAGCCATGATGTAAGGATTGAGACCGAGATTCGTAAGCGTCACCCTCTAATTGCTTACATAAGATATCTGGAACCTAATTCGAGACTGTAGTATAGGTGAAAAAATCGAGATGAGAGTTTCGAGCCAGCAGGGTGCCCTGTACAGAACGTCAAAATAGACTTTCGAGCCAATTAGATGATTAAAATCAATTTTACGTCCTTAATATTCGTCCGCGTAAGAAATCTTTTAGAATCGCGTGAATCGGACACTTTAAATTCAATATTAAGTGTAAGGTTCGAAAGGTTTTAAAATACACTTTACACAATTGTGTATTAACATTAGGACCCGAGGAAACCAGTATCGCTTTCCAAAAACAAGCAAGGAAAAGCCAACGTTCACATCTCCATGTAGAAATAGCCGACTTACAATCGGTCTAGATGCCAGCATGATGAACCAACACTCATCATGCAAGACAATATGGTTGCATTAAGTTTCCAAGTGAGCTTCGACGCTCAACGGCTAATTATAGGAACTCGCCTCAAGGGCACACCTTACCTTAAAGACTGAGTTGATTATCAAGTTTTGTACAATGTATATGTAATTCTAAATTCTAGATTAGTGTTTTCTAAAGAGCATCGAATTCCTTCGCGGCAGTATTGACGCGCGATGCTTACCTTGGTTTCGAAAATCGATACTTCTAACGGAGTGATTCTATTTGATTAAATCTTCCGTATGAAATCGAACTTGCGTCTCATTTTGATCTTCCTTGCCCGTGGCGATCGATATTTCCAGCACGCCCACAGATTCAAGCTGGTCAATCGATGTTCCAGTCAAAATGTGCGGATAGTTCTATCATTTTCAGTTTCGGCCTTTAATCCTGGCCCACTTATAGTTTAGTGCGCAAAGCGAAAATAGTCTACGTAGTCTTCCAGATTTTGGCGGACCAGTGCTTTGCGAATGCGATAGGGTCGGAAATCTTACCATCTTCCGATACCAGAAGCTCGGAGTTGAACGATTTGATGGGCAAGATCAAGATATCCGAAACGAGTTTAGGGCCCTCAAGCGAATGGAAGTCCTGCCACGTGACCAGCTGATAGATGGCCAGGCGAATGTAATCGTTAAGATAATCAAACACGACATCGGTCCAGAGTCCCAGACCGGTCCACCGCGAGATCACAAGCAACTTCTGGTTCGGCAGGCCGTGTATCGCCAACATTTCGCCCTCTTTGGCGGCACGTTTCTTACGTAAGGTGATTTCCGTGATTTGGGCAATGATCTCACGCAAAATAGGGTGGCCCGGTTTACTCTGAATAATAAACTGGCCGAACTCAAGACGTCTGTGAGCTTCCAGACGCCAATTTTTGCCGTTGTTCTCCAGTCCTATGGAAATAATAAGTCCAAGCTCCGTTGCCTCGACATTCTCGGGGATCCAGTTTGGCACAGGTTGCAAAGGATGCGTATCGACATCGGCATAGACTCCACCGCGAGCAAATAAGATCAAGTACCTGAAGAAATCCATTTTGAGCACTACTTCCGGCAACGCCTCGTAGGCCTCGATGACTTCGGGCATATGTGCATAGAGATGTTTTACAGTGGCGTAACTCGTATCGTCATTGAATAATTCATGCACAAAGCCTGGGTTCCTGAATGCCCACTGGGCCTGGCCCTCTTTGAACTGAGCATCGAATCGGTCATCGTTCAATCCGTGCTTCCACAGCTGCCATATATACGCTGGAAATCTGGACCGTGGCTCATACGGAACCATGTAAACCAATTTCTCTCGGAGCGACATCGTGCTGGTTGGAACCTTCAACGAACGGATCTGCTCAAGCAATACTTCGTTCTGCTTCTCCATCAGCGCCAACCGCTGCTCCTGCATCGCGTAAAACTTCAGATGCATTTTCTCGATCCGTTTAAGAAACTCATCTTGTTTCTTATCGTTCTCCAGAAACACGAGCGAGTAGATCCCGTTGAAATTATCAGTTGCGAGCGCATCCTTGCTTTTCGAGGTGGAGTACTTCAAGATCACTAGGACAATGAGAAGAACTGTGACCAGAATTCCGATATTCTTTCGGCGATTGCTCATCGTACTCGTCTTCATCGCGACGCAAATTTGTGGGGGGACCGCCGCTGTTTTATATATGTGAAACCGTAAATGGATGTTTAGGTTTAAGGTGCGCTAAGGCCGTGGGTGCGCGGGTCCAGGACAGGACAGGAAAAAAGCCACGCGCGTTTCGCCCTACACAGTGTACCTTTTTTTGGGGGCAGGGAATTTTACGATCCGGGCAAAAATAGATTTCGCCGACTTTTCCCAAAAAAAAAAAAAAAAGAGAAGGAACCTAAGGCATATTTCGGGTCAGAAAAATGAAAAGTTTTCGACTCTGACTGTTTTGGTCGAAAAGGTGTTTTTTTCAATCGTATTTTTTTTTCACGCTGTAAGGTGAGACTAAACTTCGAGAAAAGGGGAGCGCACGTGATCAGCGTGAATCATATATCAATTGATCCTGCGTAATCTCCGCTTTATTCCCCCAAATTTCCAATGACCACTAAAGAATTCGAATTATATGGCGGAGCAATAACATGCGAAATCCCAAACGGCGCCATCGACGTCTCGGATCTTCGTGAAGTGCCCGATACTCAGGAGGTATACTTGCTCGAGCAACCAAATAAACTCGATCAGGCGCTAATTGTAGATTTGCTCGAACCCGTCAACGAGCCATCACTCTCAGAAATCATGATGGTGCATCTAAGCGATATTCTCGATGAAGCTCCT
>JAJMGZ010000125.1:0-19350 GCA_030582795.1 Metschnikowia chrysomelidarum | reverse complement strand
ATCAAGCGAGAGTCTGAGCCAATATCCTTCTCGTATATCAAGTACGAGTCGCAACACACCAAGACACCGCCCACATGACCTGGCATCGATATAAGCAAGTTGGCAGATGCGGGAACATCGGGTTTACTTTTGCGGCGGAAAAGGTGGTTGAGTCCTTGGTCCAATTCATAATAGTTGAGCAGCAAGGGGGAGGAACCACTATCGAAATCTTTCAGATTATACTCAGCATAGTCAACCTCAATCGCGGCCCATAAGGGATTCTCGTAACCGGTATCAAGCGCACATAAGGAAAGAGTCAATGTGTTTTTAGAGGAGATTTCAAGCGGCGATGCGAACGCCATATTTCCCTCGTCCTCCATCTCCACCTTATACACCAATTTATTCCTCTCCAACGCAGACACCATAATTGCCCGATTATTTGGATCTGCACTTAAGTATTGGCCTGGTGTGATCAGTCGGAGCGAGCTTTTGGAATGTGGTTCCTGGATCACCGGCACGAATCTGTGAGTGTCGGCGTCGAACTCGGCCACGGTGAGATTACCCGAATCGGACGTTAACACCAATAGATCCTTCTCGGTGCCGGTCACTCTGATTTTATCCAAACACTGAAGATTTGCAAATGCCTGCTGAGATTGTAATTTTTGCAATTTCCCCGTTTCGCTATTGGGCCGGTACAATTCAAGACCGGTGGTGGTGGAAACCACGAGTTCTTGGGTTTTTTTCGTGCCCGAGAACTGGCCCGCCACCGACGAAAGAGCCACCGATGGCGCTTTAAGCGTGAGATTATATAAATAAAGCGAGTCCGTATCGGGAAGCATTGATGGTTGGAATTCTTTTAAATCTCGAATTGATTCTAGTGCTTGGCGCACGGTGTGGAGATGAGCCGCGATGAACCGAGCGCGCCGCGTCGAGAAGTTGACTACACCCGAATTTCACGGGGAATACAAATTAAATGATATGGGCGAAATTTGTCACTTTTTTGAAAAAACGTTCTTCCAAAAAAAGAAGTGAATCGCTAATTAATTATTCCGTGAAGTATTTCTGTATTCTTCAATTCAACGGGTGGCTCGGAATTGCGGCCGCGCGGAACCAACGGTATTGGTGAAGATCAGTCAAATGAAAAAAATAGAACTGATCTTCAAGAAAAATCTTCTTCCTATACCTCATCAATCTTCTTATCCTAACTAAAATCTGATATCATTGCGGGTGAGTTTTCGCTGTGAAGACTGTCTTCGAGATGAACGGGCCAAGTGCATGATCAATGCAGACGCTACTTTAATCGAAAAAAAGAAAAGGATTCTTAAACAGCGAGATAAGAAAATTTGAGAGAACATTCAAAACGAGATATTTTTCTTCGCCGCTGATTTTATCGAATCCAAGGTGTTGAACATATTTGCAGCCTCTCCATCCGGCGGCAGTTCCTGGCACCAGATTCGCGCATTTCATCTCTGGATTTTCTCCGCAGTCACCTGATCCCCATCACTTCTTCAAAAAGCAAAACGCCATGGGTGCCAGGTACGTAAATTCGGGTTTTGAATAAATGGAATAGAAACGTTTTAATTACCGTTTTTCTTACCGCTTAAGTATTTGAAACATCGCTAACAATCAGTTGTCAGGACCAGAAGAAGGCGCTTGCCATTTGCCTCCAGAGATCGCCGTGCGTGCTTATTCAACGAAATACGCCGAAAACGTGTCTTACCGACCCTGAATTGAAGAAAGAGCTTCCGGAGTTATGCAAGGCTAACTTCAAGGCCTTCATGAAGTGCAAAAATGGGTTCTTCGACATGAGAAAGCGTATGAGAGGAAATGCTCCTTTGTCGACCGGGAAATACGATGAAACCTACGAGAAGCTTTCGAGTGGAAATTTTGATGCCAGAGAAGAAATGCATAAGCTCGATTTGTTGAATAAGAACTTGGCCAAGGAGAGAGTGTATAATGACTCCGAGAAGTAGGACACAGGTCATTGTAGGAAATGTTCTGCATGCTCCGTTTTGAAGAATATGAATCATAAGGGTTGAGATAGAGGCAATGCAGAACCTTTGTATATAGACATCAGATGCAGATTGAGGGAGTCTCGGTACGAAATGTGAACCACCTGATGGGTCATGCGTCCACAGAAGGATTGCCCTTATCAAAGACGGGAAAAAAGGGCTTCAGTTTTGACCTGTCGCGTTGAGAAAACTACAACATCGGAATTCGCGCAAGCCCTGTTGATCACAAAGGTCCCGGACATCGTTGGGGCTTAACGAACGCATGGGCAAGTCGAAATACCACTGTTCGAGGACAAATGAGACGAGATTTCTGATAAACATAAAAAGATCATCAGGTTCTTTGATTTATAGACTCATAAACAATGAACGATTCTGAGTAATGTTTGGATATCCACATGGTCTTGCACAGGCCTAGCAAGGGCTCATTTTTTAGTAAAGTGTAGTGTTTATAAGAAATCTGCCAGAATTTGTGCTGGAATAAAGTGAATCATACTTTTAAATGTTTGCTAATCAAATGGAATGTTTGACTCGTACAAAATGACCTATGTCTGACTATTAAGATCGCGTGATCTTTTCTCGTCTCCTCTGCGACGGATCAAGTTTTTGGAAAAGCCTGAATTTTTCGACTTATGCAGTCGATTGCATCAATATCAGTACTTTTATTGTTTTCTTGGTTAGAACATGGGCTGACAGATTATATAGAGTTACTCCCTCGATAACATCATCACGTGATCTTATCTTTCGACACGAGCCGTGGCGCATACGTCAAGATGATGCTGCTAGACGTCAAGTCTTGAAAAGTGAGGCGAAAGAAAAGAGTCGAAGAATCCGGAATAAACTCAATTGAGTTGCTACTGACTTTGCAAAAGATAAAATGACAGGAGGAGCACAAGATCAAGGTCGTCGTTAAAAGAGCCTTTAAAGGGAATGATATTACCTGGTTTGACGTCAGAGCCACCGAGCCGCTGAGCAAGTACAGAATATTAAGAAGAGGTTTTTGAATCAAACATTTTCTTCGAACAGTTTTGTCTGCAGAACCACTAAAAATGCTTCACTCTAAAAATTTCTCGGAAATATTACATCGACAGGTCTCTTCCAACTTTCCACTTATCAAAGAGAGACCGGGTGTATCTTAATCATCAAAAACTTCTGTCACACTGGCGGAAATAGTGGGAGAGATGACGAGCCAGTGAGCCTTTCTAAACTTTCAATCGAGAAATTCGACCAAATCATCAATCAAATGGGACTTAGGCAGGTCCTTCAACGAATAACCTCACACTACCACTTAAACCAGCAGCCACAGTTCAAGCGAAAAAAAAAGAAAACCACAATCCTGCACTTTCAATTTTATCACTTTGAACTCTTCAAAGTTCCATGTTCATTCCTAGATCTCGATTAAGAAACCATGATTCTTGATTTCCCCCGCATCGCAAAGTTCCTGCATCGGCCAATTGTGACATTCCCCCATGCGGCAATCCTATTGCGCCACATTAAAAATTTCTCCACGCTAAAACAAGACAGGCCATTTCTGGTTGAATTCAGTGGACAGCCTAAAAAAAGCACAAAAACAAAAAATTTTCGCGCTTCTTTTTCAGAAAAAAAAGATATGCGTATACCGCCTTCCTTTTTGAGAAAAGCGGCCGGGGTATTTGTGGCGGTGGCACGTCATTGTCGCACTTTTTGCAGACTTTGGCCACTGCGCGCATCGCGCCTCGTATACTTAACCACGAGCAAGTGAAATTTCACTTTCACTCACCACCAGAAAATGCCGATCCAGTCCTCACTTGAAGCCAACCGAGTCGAGGAAATCGACCAATTGCTTACGCTTCTCCACCCGCGAATTCTCCAGTATGTGGCGCGGGCCGACGCCAATTCTCCAGGGTTCGATCCCGCCTCGTTGGGGCTGTACCACGAACCGCAATTTCTCAAGAAGATTTTTGCTGGCGACAATGCCATTGCCGAGAAAGGTTTACAGGGTAGTAACGACCGGTTATTCGAAAATATCGACAACGTGTTGAAGTACTCGGTGAACACGTGGAACCCCGGATTCTTGGATAAGTTATACGCGTCCAATAACCCCATTGGCGTGGTGGGGGATATTATCTTGTCGTTGCTCAACACCAACTCACACGTATATACCGTTTCGCCTGTTGTATCGGTCATTGAAAATTATGTCGGTAAAAAATACGCCTCGATGTTCTTTACCAATGATTTGGAAAGCTGTGGCGGCCTCACGTTTTCCGGCGGCCTGTGGTCCAACATCACCGCCATGCACATGGCGAGATCACTCCAGTTCCCCGATACTAAAGTGAACGGAAACGCTGGATACAAATTTGCTGTGTTCACCTCAAAACATTGTCATTATTCTGTTGAAAAAGCAGCAATTCTTCTTGGTTTGGGATCCGCCTCTGTGTTCAAAGTCGCCATCAATGCCAATGGGACGATTAACACTACTGCGCTCGATAACACTATCTCCAAAGCCGTCCAAAATGGTTTTACTCCGCTCTTCATCAATGCTACCGCAGGAACCACGGTGTTTGGCCTGTTTGACGATTTACAAGCGGTGGGTCAGATTGCCAAAAAATACAATACTTGGTTCCACATCGACGGCTCATGGGGAGGCAACGTAGTCTTCTCAGAAACTCAAATTCAAAGACTCAAGGGCTGTGAGATGGCAAATTCTATCACAGTGAACCCACACAAGATGTTGGGAGTGCCCAATACATGCTCGTTTCTTCTCGTGCCGAACGTCAAATTGTTTCAGACGGCGAACTCTTTGAGTGCCCCATATTTATTTCATGGGCGTGAAAGCGATGACGAGAACATGGATTTGGCCGACGGGACAATGGGATGCGGCCGTAGACCGGATTCATTCAAATTCTATTTGACTTGGCTCTACTATGGTACCGAAGGATTAAGGCGCCGCGTTGACCACGCCTACGCCATCGTGCAGGACTTCGTGTCCAAAATATCACAAATCCCAGAATTTAGGCTCGTCCAGGCCGATCCACAGTGCCTCCAAGTATGTTTTTACTATGTGCCCCGGGGATTTAGCGGAAATAACTATACCGAGATCACTCGTCACGTGTCGCGGGCACTTCACCATGACGGGAAGTACTTGATGGATTTCTCGCCGAATCCGGCCGACGATCAACACGGAGAGTTCTTCAGAGTGGTGTTCAACCTGCCGATTCTTACCGACACTATCATGGATGATCTCATCCAGAGTATTGTAAATACGGCAGAGGAGAAATTTAATTGAGAAATTGTTCAATTACTACATTACTAGACCACCATGAAAGGAAATTCGACAACTAAAAGGGCGTGTACAATACCCGTTACCGATTTTGGCGTCAGTATGAGAAAAGCCCATCTAAGAATTAGAGGAGACTTGCGCTTTCGACGGTCTCAAGCCATTAAGGTTAACTTTTTATTCCAGCAAATTAAGGTTTCACTGAATATGCTTGAGTTGAATCTAAAAGGGAGTCGTGAGATGGAGTGACCATATTCCAAGCAAATATAGAATAAAGAATTGTAACTGTAAATAGAAAAATGAATTTTCTCAAATCAGTGGCATTTGTAAAAATTTCCTCAAACCAATAGCATATGTGAAAATTTCCTCAAATCAGTAGCATTTGTAAAAAGTTGCGCAATTACTGATAAGGAGGTTGCAATCTTGTGGTGCGAGCTGGTGTGGTACAATGGTGCATGTCAGATCTGGAAATACAAGAAAAACGCGGATCGGCCAGCGATAAGCATCGCCCGTAACCAGATCCGCTCCATAGTGGAGGTTGCTTTTTTCAGTGCTTGCAATCTTAATTATTTGTGCGACGCTCACCTTCCCCAGATTATTAATCGAGATCTATCGCGCTTGGCATCGCGTGATGTTCCCATGAGGTGCCAAGTTTACAATGTTACATTTTACAACATGGTTGCAGTGAACGCTAGATAAGCTTTCGAAGCGTGTGCAGGAGGAAATGTAGAATATGCACTCCCAGTAGTTGAAGCCAAGAGAAGGATGTTACATCAGGGAGACGACGAAGTGGCGCTATGGCGTATAGACGAGCGGGTATGAGAATTTGGATTTTGGACCAAGAGATAATCGTCAAGGCTCAAGACCAAGAATTTCGCTGATTTGACGGGAGACTCACTCAGTGTCTGAGAGCGGGAACTGGCCCTATGCACAAACCTGCCGCCCGCGCATAGCGCCGTTGGCTCTGATAGCTGAGTCGGGGAATGTGACAGCGATGTGGGGTAATTCAGCAATGTAGATTTCGTAAAAGAATTCATAATCTCAGTTTTGGAACGCCGATGGGAGATATTACCCCACAAAAACAGATTCGTTGCGGAGGCGATGAATTCAAACCAGTAAATTAGACGCAAGAGCGGATATTAGGATAAATTTAGCTAGGCCTCGTCGCGAGATCCCGGCACGCTGTTCTTTCCAGTTATGAGCACATTGATCCAAGTCCCATTGTCTTTTTTGAAACAGTATAGCGTGAATCAGCATGGCGCCTAAACCCCAAACATCTAGCTCGAAATTTAACGTAGTCAAAAGTGAAATTCCTCGCTCAAAAGCCAAACTAATAAAACTGTTTCAGTGCTAGAAAGAGGACTTACCGCGCCTGCGCCTGCGAGCGCAATTAAACAAACAATCCTATGAAGAAATCGTGTGACCCACCCCATTGTTCATAGCCAGGCAGAGTAAAAAATAAATGCAGACCGGGCCCCACAATACTTCGAACAATGGAGTCTGGGGTCAAAAAAGATAAAAAGAAATTAGCAAATGGGAAGAATTGAACAAAATCGAGAGTATAGCCCGGCGTGCCGCGCGAATTACGGGCCTAGGGCTCCAAAAATCGCACGAGTTTTTCGCATCAATGGGCAGGTGAAACACCGAGCGGAATTACCAAAGTGCCAGTAGCAGAAGGGACGAAGCCATACCATCGGCATGGCTGAGATTTGGTGGCAATATCTCGGACAATCCAAAACATTTTGGAAGACAAATGTTTGCATGACGAACCCCACAAATTACTTGGGGCAAGCGCAACTGGCCCCGAGCCGCCGTGCGAAAGAGTGCGGGCCCGAGGCCAAATTGCCGTCTTCATGCGGTTGCCAGATTGTCTGCAGTTTTATGCAGGATAACAATAAAATGCAACCTCGCCTGTGCCGGCAGTGCGCATGAGATCGGCGGGCCCGCTGACATTGTTATCTGGCACCAGCCGCGCTTGGCATTGACCTGCACGGCGGGCTTATTCCGCAGCCCGGACGCAGTGCAACCGCACTTTATCGCCTGTTATCTACCCCGTAACTCGAGCGCAAAGGTATATATAGGTGGCGGGGTAATCTGCTAGATCGGGGTTTTTCGATCAAACATCATCGCTGGTTCGATTTGGCTGATTTTACTCACTCGGCTTTAAACACGCAGCATTCATCCAGATCAGTCCCTCACTGCGCCTCTGTCATCGCTCACTCAGACTGCGGCTTCGATCATTTGAATTCACACAACCATAATTAATCTTCCCTATTCAGTTTCCATGGCGTCAGAAAAAGATACCGTGCGCGAGATCGTCGACACGCAGTCGTCGGAGGCCGAACACACTGAAGTTGTCCGCCACTCATGGGCCGAGATTGAGGCCTCCGGCAACTGGTATGACCGCAGATTTATCCTGTGGCTTCCACCCTTTTCCCACGCCACCGTGCAGATTGTGTTGATGTCTTTCGTCATTTTCTTGACCCCTGGTTGTTTCAACGCCATTACCGGTATCGGTAACTCCGGTATCAGCGACCACACTGTGGCCGACAATGCCAACGTGGCGTTATACTCGACCTTTGCCACTGTTGGTGCTCTCGGTGGTGTGATCTGTAACATTATTGGTGTTCGCGCGTGTCTCATGTTTGGTGGTACTGGTTACATCATGTACACTCTCTCGCTCTTGGTTTTCCACTACAAGGAGAACGCTGGATTCTGTATTTTCGCAGGTGCTTACTTGGGTGTATGCGCGTCGCTCACATGGGCAGCTCAGGGCTCGATCATCATGTCTTACGCGCTCGAGAACGCCAAGGGTCACGCGATTATGATTTTCTGGGTCATTTTCAACTTCGGTGCAGTGATTGGTTCGATTATTCCATTGGCTCAAAACTTGGAGAGCGGCTCTTCCAATGTGAATGCCGGTACTTTTGTTGCATTTATCGTGTTGATGGCCTGTGGTGTTGTGTTGGCGGCATTCTTGCTTCCAATGGACAAGGTATACAAGGCCGACGGATCCAAGGTGATCGCAAAGAAGCACCCTAGAATCCAGGACGAAATCAGAGGTATGCTCCGTGTGTTGGTACGCGAGCCAAAGATCTACTTCCTTTTCCCCATGTTCTGCGCCTCCAACTTCTTCTACACTTACCAGTTCAACCACTTCAACGCGGTCAGATTCAACGTCAGAACTAGAGCGCTCAACTCGCTTCTTTACTGGCTCTCGCAGATGTTGGGTGCGATCGGATTCGGATTCTTGATGGACTGGGAACGTTTCAGTAGACCTGTGCGTGCGAGAATCGGCTTTTGCGTCTTGTTCATTATCAGTGCTGCCATTTGGGGTGGTGGCTTGAAATTCCAAATCGGTGTTACTCGTGACAACGTCAAGGAATTGACCTTGATCGACTTCAAGCACACTAACTACGTTGGCCCCATGTTCTTGTACATGTTCTACGGAGCCTTTGACGCCATCTTCCAGTCTTTCATTTTCTGGGTCCTCGGAACGCTTTCCAACAACCCCAAGAAGGTGGCATTGTACGCATCCTTCTACAAGTCCTTGCAGAGTGCTTTCGCTGCCATTGCATGGAGACTCGACGCCTTGGGTGTTTCTTACATGTCGATGTTTGGTGCCTCTTGGGGATTGGCCCAAGGTGGTCTTCTTCTTGCCGCTCCTTTGATCTTGTTCATGGTCACCGAGACTACTGCTGCTGATGAGGACCTTCAGGAGATCATGGATGAGTCCGAGTTGAAGGTGGTGGGATCGAAGGTCTAATGCCCCGGGTTAATCAAGGAACTGGGATCTTGAGAATTTGAATCTCTCTATATAGAACAACGAACTTTCTTAATAATAAATACATATATGATGAAAAGCAGGTTTGTCAATTCGTTCAAGTAGCGCTTATTGGATGCAGAGAATTTGTTTTTGCAGCACTGGCATTAATCTGCTTTCGAAGTCTTACCGGTTTCCGTTTTTTTCTCACACGTACAAGTCTAGCCAACAGGCTCACTCTTAAAAAGATTTACTTGATCGAAAGATTTTGATTTCCCATATTTTTCCACTTTTTTCTTGAAGAATGAGTGTGATTGTGGATGGCTGTAAAAAGGGCGGCAGTGGGCCACATTAAGATCGCGCGGGCCCCTTGCTAGGGGAGTGCACAAGTAGCGTGGAGAGTAGAGATAGGAATACCCTTTTCGAAGGACACCAATTCGATTTGAATTTTTTGGTGGAAATTAGAAGTTTTTGATTTCTCAAATGATATTAAAGAATTTTGAGCTCACTTTCTCCATTATCAGAAGGGAAAAAATTACTTATGTACTGCATGTCATCGCCGCTAATTTAATATACGAATTTAGGCGACCTATATGGAAAGAATCATCAAGGGGCAGTACAAAATGTTTTAATGGATTCACTAAAGAAAATTTACGTTTGGGTGAATTTCGAAATTCTCACATAAACGCGGCCTCAAAGATCTTCGGGGAAGTCAGATTCCGAATCTCCATTAGTCGCGTAATCCGAAGATACCTTCTTCATAGCTTCATCTTCGTCATCATCAATATCCTGCTCAACTTCCTTGTCATCTTCGTCTTCAATTTCAGTTTCGTCTTGGCACTGGTCTAGACTTTCACTTGCATATGACTCTCCGTCATTATCTCTGTCACTGTCAACTTCGCTATCAGCATCATCTTCATTTTCATTAACATCGACCAGATTCTTTGCCTCACCTGAGATCTTCCTGTTCTGTATCTTGCGTTTCCTTTGAACGGCCATTTCTGATATGTCTGATTTACGCTTGCTTCTTCTTTCTTTTAAGGAATCTCCCTCCACAAACCCTGCACCAGGCCCACCTTTCTCTACCGCCAATAACTTAATTGTTCCTGCCTCATTCGATCTCCATCATCAGTTATTGAATAGTCAACCTGAGGAAAACTTGCTTGGTCCGGCGCAGACGTGGCCATAATGGAAAGAAAATTCCTTGCCATCAGAGAGATCACAGGAAACCTGAGTTGCGCAAGGTTGTAGTGCCCAAGAACATCAGTACTCCTGGCTTCTGTGGGCGAGGCGAGATTCCTTTCTGCTTCTTCAGTAATGTTATCTTGAGTACTCTCTTTGAAGAAGCGATCATGAGATTTTGGCTCTTTTTGCAATGATTCTTTGATGGATCCTCGTTGTTTTCTAGTTCCCGATCTTGACTCGTACTCTCGCTTATAGCGATCATAAACAACAAGAAAAAGATCGTTAATGGCTTTTATCATTGATGGAGGAAATCCGAGTCTTTCAAAAATCTCTAGCTTCCAGCGAGGATCAAGAGCCGTCGCAAGATAAAGACTACCAAGTGGTTTGACATTGGTGTCGAAAATAGGGTAGTATTCAAGCAATTTCCGCTTGGCGTTTTGTACACCGAGATAAATGTAAGAATTTTTCGTCAAGTCGGATTCTAGAATTTGATCGAGTTGGCTCACGAGGTACGTGATATAGGGAATAGTAAAATTGCTGGTCACATGTAACGAACCTTGAAGAGAATTCATAGGCTCGACATAAATCGAAAGAATTTCTTGAAGAGCTTCAAGAGTCTACCATTGAAAGTCCGCTATTTTGTCGCATTCGAGTTTGATACCTTTCTTTTGCGCCTTGATCAATAGTTCCGTTATTATTTCTCTTAGATCCATAAAACTTTCAATCATATCAAGCGTAGAAAGCAACAGTGTATCATTGTCCTTTAAGATTGTTTCACATTCAAACTCACATCCGGAATCTTTTCTCTTCGCCTCTAGAATCCGCTTGAAAGCGTCACCCAAATATGTCCCATTGCGGGTACTGTCGACAATCGACCGAATAAATTTTGGTAAATCTTCCATCTCCAAACGTCTCTCTTGAAAGCTCGTGAAATTGCTTCGCAAATCTTTTAAACATGTGCTATAGTTTACCGAAGTCGAATTATCAAAGAAGGTGTAGCATAATAAAGCTCTGACAGAGAGATTGATGACATGCGCAGCACATGGAATGTCTCCATCAAACTCGAGACCCCCAACTAGGGCGCTGATAGAAGCTGGGTTGCCTGTAGTTATGGAGAAAATTTGATTTTTCATATCAAAACGCTCCTCAACGCTTTTGGTAGCTTGAAAAAGTAGTTCGCCGTTTCCAGAATCGTCGCGATTCATGGTCTCGAGCCCTTTAATGTGGTTTTCGAGCTTAAAGTGATCGTTTATGAAATGGGCTGTAAAGCCGATAAAGTCACATCCATTCTCAAGGCGCCTTTTTTCAAGGGCGATCGCTATCCGGCTCTCATTCTTCTTGGGTTTGGCCTTTAAAGAGGCGATCAATGCCAAGTAAGCCTTGTCAAGAAAGTCTCTCATGGTATCACAAGAGACTTCTGGAGCATCCGGGTTTATACTTTTTAAAACTCTGTTGAATTGAGGACTCTCCACTACCAGCAATGGCATACCGTCAAGAATTATGAAGTCCTTTAAAGCTTCCAAGTGCTCGTCATAGTCAAATTCATCATGTTCTTTCAGGTTTTGACGGGAGCCTATACCATCGAGGAGATCTTTGTTAAGAATGGTCTCAGACCATGGCTTACCCGACTTCTTGGCCTCTTCCTTGAGCTCCAAAAGTTTATCGAGATGCTGAGTTTTGTAATGTTTCTTTAACTTTTCTGTGTTGATCGGATATGGCTGCTTGTAAACTTTACCGCATTTCGGCATAGAGCATGTCAATGTCACTAATCGATTTTTCTTAGAAACACATGGCTCAGGTTCCCAGCGAAAGAAATTGATGACAGAAGACTCGAAGTCTGGAAAACAAAAATCTGGCGAAGAGTTCCTTTTTTTTGAATGACGAATTTGAGAATTCTTGGGACTCATTTTTTGTTTTGGAGCAGCTAAAGAATATCCGAGAGATCGATAAGTTGATATGGTTGTGACTGAAAGGCAGAGAGTGAGGTGGAGATAAAGGGATGAAATTAAGTTGAAATTCAACAATCCTCAATCATTTACGGTGTAAATGCCGATCCCAAATTTCAGCTAGTTCACCAATTGCGGGGCTGATATTTTCCATGCAATGTTGTAATCTAATGGATGGGTATGAAAGCCAAGAGATTAATATAAGTTCGCAGAAATGCATCGAATGGTTCTTTAAAATTGTCTACAAGCTAGAACCAACCATAAAAGAATAGATTCAATTAAAAACGTGGCCAATGATGGAGGGGGTTTGCGCATTCGAATTTCTGCGGAGCCACGTCTAGAACGATTGTGTCTGCTGAAACTGAAGACTTTCCGAGTGCACGAAATCTTTGATCACGCTTTTTCTTTGTCTAGGTTCCCGCAAAATTTCACTTGAAGAGGTGCAATTTCACAGAGTTTTTGATCGGCATGCACGCCATTAGAGTCATCAATGTATTCCAGAAGCGTGAACAAGAAGTCTTAGAATAACCAACTTTTTGATTGAGTTGATTGTTTTATCAAGAACACACTCAATATTTAAGAGGCTAGTTTTTTTCACTTGCAGGCTTGAACTCCTCAATGATTTTCGGAATCGACTCGACACGACAAAGAATATCGCAATTGCTCCAAGGAGTCTGAGTGCGATTGGCTTATCCTCACAGTTTATTAAAGTCAGTATTAGTAAAGCCGTGCTGAAATTCTTGAGCTTTTGTAAAAAAATAAGAAAGAACACTCCAAATTGATGGGCCCGAGACGTGAAGGAATTGAATTCAGAGACCTTTCATGCATGTTCCCTTCCGCCCTTTTTCGAATTACTTACGTGGAGTAAAAAAGGGTGTCTTAGTAATTATCTGAAATGATTTATGAAAGCCTTACACTGAGGGTAAAGTGTCGATTACACAGAGCTTTCTTTATCCGAGTTATCATTGAGACTCAAATTACTCAAACACCAGTCACACGCAACACTGTATCCAGCCGCAAAATCCTTGCTCACAGCTTACTCAGAGCATAACTAACGTGATATTGACAATTTATCACTTCACTATTAAGATTAGCACAGTATGGGTATTTATACTTTTATTTTTCCAAAAACCTTTTCGGAAATTCTTCACTCTCTTCCCTGGATGGATATCCGAGATGAGAGTTGCGAAGCGGAGGCGGCTGGTGCAATTGGTGCATCTCTAATGATTTCACAGTAACGGTAACTTTTTCATGAAAAAGCGCCCCCAAAATGTTCAAATCAGGTATCACATCTGAGTGACTCAAAAAGTACATCAAAATCATCTAATTACATTTATTGCTTCCAAATCTTTATTTTGAAAATGCCCTGGAGTTCTTAGAAAAGTGGCCCCGTTATTCAGATCGCGCGCCCGTCTCCGCGATCTCAAATCACCGGCTCCACTTAACCTTCGTAGCTATTTCATTTCTAATCCAATGGCACCATAAATTCACCAACTCTTCTCTTTTCTTCTCTTTTTTCTTTCAGAAATATATGACAATTCACTTTACCCCTGGTGCCGCCAATTCCGCCTTGGGGTCGCACCACCAGGCAATATGGAGAGACCACGAGATTGCCGCCTACGGTTCGGGCAACAATCTCATCATATTCAGCATTAGCGGCCAGACCCGGAAAAGCTTACAGACAATCTATCTTTCCGAGGATTTGACCGGAGTATCAATTAATCCCAAAAATGGCCACATTGCAATCTGTACCGGGCCCAACGTGATCATATTTCGGCCAGTTAACGAATATATGAAGGTGCCTAAATGGACCGAGGTTTTCCGATTTCAACCGGACACGTCACGTGCGCTTTGTTTACAGTGGACTCCAGCAGAATCAGAGTTGGTTGTGGGCACAAAACTGGCACTTTTTCTCTACCATATCACTATTGAATTCGATAAAGCTGACCATACCCTAAGATGGCACCGGCTGCAGCCAGGTCCTGTGGAAAGCATTGATATTACTTCAGACGGGAGCAAGTTGGTGCTGTACACGAACACGGACTTTTCTTGCTTTGCTAAAGTATGGCTGCGGCTCAGCTACGGCGCCTCCTCATTATTCGATCTTACTTATGCGAACCACGATGATGACAGATACTTGACGTTTTTTCAATGGCGACAACCACCAGAACTCTCCAAAACACTGAATTTGAACGGAGCACTACATAATATGCTGCACATAAAGAATATGCGGAGCTTCATGCCGGCACTAGCCGCCGAAAACAACGATATTTTGTATACTGTCACTGACGATCACGTGATACATGTATGGGCAACCTGTGACTTCAACGGTCACAATTACCTAAAGAAATGGGCATTTTGCGATATCCTTAGTCTTTGTCCTGACTATGTCACCTTTCTTTTGCTCTCCGGTGAAAAAGCTGATCTATTGATGCGTCACGTGAGTTTAGATGAGACGACGCGAGAGCTGGCGGATTTCCTTGTGATTATCGGCCAGAAACAAACGCATATCGTCAAGATTTCCAACGTGACCCAAAACCCACCGAACAACATCAGATTCGAGAATATTCAATCGTTTAATACCGACCCCGTATGTATTCCTCGGCCTGCAATACAGGAACCGGGCACCATCGCGATTTCGGATGGGAGTAATGAGGAAATTGACATCGAGAAGTTTTTAACTACAGTTTTTCCGGTGGCGTGTCTCGATGTGACGGCCAATGATTCAGGAAAACTCAGCTTTTTGGTGCACGATCGTCTGAAACATACTTTACGCCGCGTCGCCCTTCAACATACCGAAAATGGCTCCAAAATTGCATTGGAAGAGAAGTTCCAGGGCCATGGGAAATCGGTGAAAAAACTTTACACATCATCCTCGTCACACGAGGGCAACATTATGCTATCGCTGCTGAACTTCCCTGATCATAATTATGTCTGGGAACCATTAATGCTATCAAATAAGAGCCAACAAACTCCAACAGATCCAAGATTTACTTCCGAGTCAATGGCCATCACAAAACGCTTTCGTTTGAATGTTACTCGTGACACGTCAGTCAATCTGCACGATCAGGGAATCGAGAACGCAGTATTACTCAACGACATTTACCCATCACGCGATTCATATAGACACCACTTAGCTGCGATTTATGAGAAAGGCGGATACTTGAGTATTTGGGACTGCGATGGCGCCACCATGGACGATCAAGATGCCGCATTAGTGACTAGGATGGAAACAAGTGCCACAAACGATCCCCGGATTTCATCCCCATGTGCTTTTTACTCCAAGGAAATTTCCGAAAACAGTTACTTACTCATAGCGATATACGACCCGAGCCATATCGAAGGATGGAAAATCGATATTCGTCCCAAATTAGATAAAAGAGCTAACGTCACGTGCCGCGAAATCACTACCAACAAGCTTCCGGGAGAAATATCGAGTGCTGCGCAAATCTCTGCCGTCGAGACTTTCTTGGAAAAAGATGTTACGATTATCGACGAGACGGGAATTTTGCGCACGGTGGAGGCCAATTTCAACAATATAACAGAGACACTCTCATGGAAACAGCTCCTGCTTATCCATACAAACATTTCCAATGCGTCGGCCGTCAGTGGTACGTCGCTTATCGGGAAAATAGCACTCATAAACGATGCAAGAAATCAGCTTTCGATTTGGGATTCACGATCGGGAGTACTTGAATTCGAAGAGACGTTTCCTGCCGAATATGGGCCAGTCAAGGATCTCGACTGGACTTTCTTGGGAGCGCTAGGATCAACGGCTAGTCCGTTATTGGGGGTCGGATTCGCCCGCTTTGTGCTTATTTACACTCAACTCCGGTACGATTATACGAATAAGATATCGACTTTCGTGGCCCTTAAGAAAATCGACATCTCTGACTACTCGTCCCACGAAATCGGTGACCTGATATGGCTCGATGATTCATACCTCGTGATTTCGAGCGGAAACCAATTTTTCATCGATGATAAGTGGGTCAATTTGGCCAATCATGATGCTTCAATCAACCATAGCCATGTGTCGTCGACCATCAGCGAGCTTTTGTTAGGCTACAAAACTGACCAGTCAAAGTATCCAATTTCTGATTTGGTGCGGATTCTAAATGGTCCATTGCCCGTTTATCACCCCCAATTTTTGATACAGGCACTTCTCATGGATGAGAGCGAAATTGTAAAGACAATCGTGGTAAAATTGCTTAAAATCTTGCGGGCCGACGCTAAAATTGCCTGGGACCTTGACTTGGCGATTGTTGAATTGATGTCATCGAAACTGGGCGAAGTTTCCCACACGCATGACGAGATAGACGCGAGGTATCTGAGCAATGGCGACATTTTCGATACATTCAATCTGAGCGTTGCTGAACTTCTCTCCGAAAAACTCACGTCGGTTTCCTTACCCCTCCTTACGCGGCATCAGCAAACGACCTTGCGCAATCTCGTCATCGTAATGAGCAAGCTTGCGCCGTTACGCAAGTCACTAGATTCTAATGGGATGAAGTTTTTGTACGGACTCGAATTATTCAAGGCGTCACATAAACAAAAGAAACTTTCGGTTCGCGACATAAATTGGGCGGTGCACAGTGACCAGAAAGAAATGCTCTTTTCCGCCGTTGAGGGCCATTATCGGCGTATGACATGGGATCATGTCACTAAGACCGGCCTCGCATTCTGGGTTGATGTACACCGGCTCAAAACGACAATGGAGAGTGCAGCCCGAAACGAATTCGCCGATGAAAGAGATCCTGCCGGAAGAGTGTCGGTACTCTACTTGGCGATCCAGAAAAAACAGGTCCTCTTGGGCCTCTGGCGAACTGTCCTGCACCAAGAGAAGGACAAGGTGCTCAAGTTCCTTTCTAACAATTTCAGTGAACCCCGCTGGCAGTCGGCCGCATTGAAAAATGCATTCGTATTGTTAGGCAAACACCGTTATATGGACGCGGCCTACTTTTTTTTGCTTGCCGGAAAAGTCAAGGACTGCTGCATGACGTTATGCCGGAACCTCCAAGAGATCGATCTTGCCCTTGCAGTGGCCCGTGTGAACGGCGATCAAGAGGCGCTAGCCACGATTTTGGAACAATATATTTTACCAGAAGCTATTTCCACGGGAGACCGCTGGACCACAAGCTGGGTGTTCTGGGAATTGAAACTCAAACAGATTTCCATACAGGCGTTGGTGATGGCACCAATCGAGGTTGTTAACAAAAATATCGAGGTGTTTTCTGACAATTTCGCTCAAAATCTTCGTCGTCTCGAAATCAATACCAAAAGCAAGAGTTTCTTGACGGTGGATCCGGCGTTGGGAATCTTATATCAAAAACTCAGAATGTCTAAACTGATCTATTTGCAAGGATCAAGGGCGGTTCTGCCCGCTGCTGAATTCGACTTTGTTGCTAGACTAGCCCACATTTATGCAAGAATGGGATGTGACTATTTGTCGCTCTTGCTTCTTCGCGACTGGAAGTTTTTAGAATCCGAAAAACGGACCGAAAATCAAGACTCCAGTGGACCAAAAGATATTTTCTCTGAATTCTCGAAGAAACCCCAGATACAGCATACAGCTCCACAACCGGAGATTTTCCAGGAGCCTGACATGAGCGCGTTCTCATTTGGGTTTTGATCTCAGCAAGAGGTCACCTCATATAGATATTGAATAGATCAACGCTCCCTCTGTCATTCAATTTTAATCAATAAAAGGCATAATCATGAAGAAAAATTGATTTGAAATTCATCAATATGGAAAAATTTATGAAAAAAAACCTCACCCGGGACTCGAACCCGGAGTCTCCCGCTTAGGAGGCGGATGCCTTAACCATTTGGCCAGAGAGGCGAATTGTCTAAAAATGATTGTAAGCAGAATATAAAGATAAAAATAAGGTTGATTTTATAATTATTTTTTCGCGAAATCTCGGCTTTTCCGCCAAAATTTAAAGTCTCCATTTTATAAGATGCTGTGAAAATCCAAAAAAGAGCCGCTTCCTCAATGCGCGCGCTTCAATCCCTGCCAGACAACAATGGCCTGTATTTTTACCCTAAAGGCCTCATTTCAAGAAAAGTGCGCTCATGAGAATTTCAAGTAAAAAGGAGAATAATGCAGTCTTAAAAGCAAATATCGAAGTGTTAAACTCCAATCGAGAGTCTTGCATTTATGCAGAAGACAAAAAAGAAAACGAGTCATTCTGTAAATTTTCCAATTATTTATTCAACATGGAGACGGAGACCCCTTGAGAATTAAACAAACCAGCGAATGATCGAGTCAGTCAAATCAAGGACTCGCTAATAGGACAGATTCATATAAAGAAAAATCAAAATCCGTGATATATCAGAAAAAAATACTCCTAGAAAACCTTAATTAATCGCCAATCTCCCACTATGAAGATCGTCCTCACAACTTTGAAGCACCAAGACTACCGCCACCAAAATGAGCGAACGGAATTCCACCGCGCTATTGGCATCGGAATGGCCCGAACCATGACTATACATTGAGAATATCGACCGTTTGCGGGTCTGACTGAAAAGCTCCCATGATTTATGGTATTCGAAAGTGCCGCATTTATGAGGCGACGCGAATTTGGACCGGTCACTGGCAGACCAACCGAAAGAGAAGAGATTATGGAGCGATTTTCCCAAAATAGGATTGTCTTTATGTACTCTCAAACTCGAGTCCATGTTATCCACCAAACTCTCCTGTTCGTCAGCCAAGAGATATAGGTCGTACAAGAAATGGTCTGGATGTAATCCAACATTAGCCGCCTTCACGAATCGAAATCGCTCATGACCAATTCTTAGATCTACAATCGGAAGTCGCGTATGGGAAAACACCACGATTTCCACGCCCTTGAGCTGGATTCTGTACCGGCAGTATCCTACAAATTTTCTCCTTAATACTTCGCCTACAGGACGATTGTCTACCTTATCATAGAGGCGATCGGTGGCCTCAGGTGACGGCATGCACTCGGAAAAGCGGAGGTAACTAGTATCTCCAAGGCCTAGACTCATGCACCTTTTGCTAACAAGAAGAGGAAGACCGATGGAGGAGTTTTGCGTCTGCTTCGCGCGGGGGAAATCGGGATTTCTTTTCGAAAGTTTGCCGTACTCTTTAAACAATCGCATGGCATTTTCCGACGCGAACGCCTTAAGGCTCGTCCCGGTTACACCATTTGTAATAATATATTCATGAAGGGTCATGCGCAGATAACTAGG
>JAJMGZ010000124.1:0-19748 GCA_030582795.1 Metschnikowia chrysomelidarum | reverse complement strand
ACTTCGTTCCAGAAAGTGCCGGTAAACATACTTTTGCTGTCGAGGGAAGCACAAAGATGCTGGCGAGAATTGGATCTTTGACAGAGAAGTGTTCAGGAAAAATCTCCGATGATATTGCTAAGAAGAACGCGATTGAGAATGCTGGCGAAGAAGTATCCTTCAATCTTGAGAAAGGTGTTATCTACCCAATGGAGTTCACCGTGGAGATTCGTCAAAAGGACACCCGTTTCCATCCCTATGTGACTAAGCCCGATGGCTCTAAAGAAGGCTTGCAGGGAAAATCTCTTGCACAAATTGTGAACGATGAGACTGTTTCAAGTACTGTCTCCCTGTCAAGTTTTTCCACCATCTCTTATTCTAGTTCCACTGCGCTGTCAGGCGAGCCCATGACTACGTCATCCACAAGCGACAACGTCTCGGAATCAGAGTCTGTTACAATCAGTGAGTCGTCAACTTCTTGCTCATCCGGAGTTAGCGAACCAACGTCATCCTGCTCTTCCGGAGTTTGCGAGCCAACGTCGTCCTGCTCTTCCGGAGTTAGCGAGCCAACGTCATCCTGTACCTCTGAAGTCTGCACTTCTATGTCGTGCTCGACCCCCTGCTCGGATGCTACGTGTTGTACGAGTTGCCCAACAACTTCAAGCACTGACTCTATAATCTGCACTGAGGAAGCTTGTCTTGAAACTAAAACCTCGACAAAAGCCGTCACTGAGATCGTCACGTGCACTCAGACAGAGTGTGATGCAATCCTCACTCCCGTATGTACTGATGCCTGTATAACCGCGGGCGTGACGTCGATTGTGACCGAATTCGTTTCTTGCTCTGGGTCTATTACCCAAACAATTACCACAACAATTGTCGTCACTGCAAAGAAGCCTAGTGTTGATGCCGGTACCGCCATTATTGGAACCGAAGGGGGTTCCGATTATACCCCAGGAGCAGATCCCGCAGCATCAGACAGTAGTACTAGCAGATCACCAGTGCCTTCTCAGGCGTCCGAGTACGAGGGTGGAGCGCATCAAAATAAGGTCTTAGCATTCTTAGCTGGTGCTCCAATCATTGCCATGATGATATAAGCTTCTTCTCATAGTCATTATATCCTTGTATTTCTAAAACCCTCAACATAGGGTTGCCCTTTTTGTTCATCGGGAAAAGTTACACTTTCGTTAATAAACTTTCGCTTTTTCAAATTCTCAATTGTAGCTTCGTCCAAATCTTGGATACCTGGAGAAATCGATTATAACCGAGAACTCTGCTTTCTGCAGAAGCTGGGAGGCTGATTGTAAATATGAACATTTAACAATTCTGGCAATGGCCAAGAATAAGTTCTTTTTGACCAAAAGGATAAAATACTTTTTAAACGATATCAAACAGCAATAGTTGTGTAGAGAGTGGAAATAAAGTTCCTTAATTTGCATGCGTGTAATAAAATCTTAATGCCGGTCCGAAAAAGTCAGTCGTGAGATTTTCAATAGTAGATGTTTCTTAGATATTGTTTTGTAGCTCAGTTTTGCTTCAGAGTATGTGTGGAACCCCCCCGTGGACGACCAATCATCACATGTTTTCCTACGTATATACTACTAACAATCAGTTGATCAAGTTGAGTAAATTGCGAAATGTCCCTCCTAAAAATAACAGCAATCGTGAGATCGTTCATTCAACACTGAGCTTCAATCAAAACGCCTACGAAAGATATTGACCGATCGAAAGCAGAGTATTGCCCCCATTTGGCTCAATTATCACACCATCGCCAGGGTCCAGAAGGCTAGCCCATACGCTTACATAGCAGCTCAACCTGCATGAAGTCCGCATACCAGCCCGCTTGGCAAACGTGATTCTCGAGTGCTCCATCGGCCCAACAATTCATCACCTGACTTGGCGCGCTCCTTTTGCCAGAAATGGAGATAACGGGAAAAAAGAAATTTGACCCCCCCTCCCCCTACACAACACGTGCCCGCCCCTACGCCTCACATTAAAAGTCGCGATACTCAGATGAGGGCGGCAAATAAAAGAAACGTAAAAGAAACGAGCACATCATGGAGCCGCGCCACGAACATGCCCTCAGATCTGTAGTAGTGTAGATTGTCGAAGAATCGTAATCGTTCCTTTATTTTTTTTTTTTTTGATCAGGTCTAACAGAAGTTGGATGGATTGTTAAAATCGCGCCATCCAGTCTTCCGCCCCAGGACTGTGTGGCGTGACTGCTCGAGAAGCGCTCTTTCGGGCCCCCGGAACTCCACTATGCGAACCCAACTTTTTTGATCTCCTGCACATACCCACCCAAAGCTGCTCTCTTTGCGCGCACAAGCTCCCGTTTAAATGAGCAGACTTGGCCATCTGGGACGATCTGACACAACCCGGAGACCTCGCTGATCTTTTCAATAGCTAATATCAACAAAGCTTTCGATTTTTTTCAAACATACTGTCGGTGTTGATCGCTTTTTGAGATATCCCAAAAAATGTCGAAAGAAGACGCTTTAGACTCGGTCGACGTGCTCGAGCTCAATCGTCTCGCTGCTGGCGCACACAAGAAAAATCCGAGAATTGTGGCCGCAGGATTGGGTGGCCGTTTGATGGGTACCAAGTCGATGGTGGATGTGACCGCTGAGCAAATTACTGCGGATTCGGAGACATTCTATGAGAAAGATGAGCGTGAGCGCTTGAAGTTTCTGAAACAGATGCATATCTCGGAAAAGCCATGGACACTCAGCAACTGGCACGAGCACATCAACTGGTTGAACGTGATTTTAGTCATGGCCATCCCCGCCCTGGGTGTCTTGTATGCAGTGCGCCACGCGCCGCAGTGGAAGACGCTTGCATTGGCATTCATAATGTATGTTTTCTCTGGTCTTTCTATCACTGCCGGATACCACAGACTCTACGCACACAAGGCTTACGATGCCCACTGGTCAGTCAGAGCCTTTTTCGCCTTTTTCGGTGCAGGAGCTGTGCAGGGCCTGATCAAATGGTGGGGCCACTCTCACAGAGTTCACCACAGATACACCGATACCAACAGAGATCCATATGATGCCAGACAAGGTTTTTGGTTTTCGCACATGGGATGGATGTTGACGAAAGCCAATCCTAAGAACAGAGCCAGAGCCGACATCTCTGACTTGACTTCTGACCCTATCGTGGCATTCCAACACCGTCACTACTTGACACTCATGCTCTTGGCTGCTGTGATTGTACCAGGTGCTATCGCTGGGCTTTGTTGGGGCGACTGGATGGGCGGCTTCATGTATGCAGGCATCCTCAAGTACCTTGTAATCCAGCAAGCAACATTCTGCGTGAATTCCTTGGCGCACTGGATCGGTGTCCAACCATTTGATGACAGAAGGACTCCAAGGGATCACGCATTGACCGCTTTGGTCACGTTCGGGGAGGGTTACCATAACTTTCACCATGAGTTCCCCTCAGACTACAGAAATGCGTTGAAGTGGTACCAATACGATCCTACAAAGATGACGATCTGGACGTTGTCCAAGCTTGGTTTGGCATGGAATTTGAAGACGTTCTCGCAGAATGCTATCGAGCAAGGTTTGTTCCAGCAACAGCAGAAGAAGTTGGATAAGATGAAGCAGAAATTGAATTGGGGTGCCGCTGTGCAGACTTTGCCAGTGTGGGACAGAACCTACTTCAATGAAATTGCTAAGAAGGAGGGACTCATGATCATCTCAGGTATCGTCCACAACGTCAAGGCTTTCATTAAAGAGCATCCCGGTGGACAAGCTCTTGTGCGTGCCTCTCTCGGCAAGGATGCCACCAAGGCTTTCAATGGTCACGTTTACGCGCACTCGAATGCCGCGCACAATCTCTTGGCCACGATGAGGGTTGCGGTTATCAAGGATACTGAGGTCAATGGTAACACCTTCGACTTGCAGGAGGTGATGATGTCGAAGAAGGAGTCGTGATTTTGAGTTTACATAGGGAACTTGTAGTGTTCAGAATAGCTATTTAGGTAACAATGGGATATAATTAGAGTACTTTTTTATGATGGATGTCATCAAGTTTTGCGGCGGGAGCCATTGCAAGCATTTCACGAAAGATGATAAAATATTTTTCACGTTGTCTTTTGAGCGAAACACGTATTCCACGTTGCTGTGTTTCTATAAGAATAAATTCCAAGAGAGGACCTTACAACTAGGATCTTTTCATAGCCAACTTCTCAACTGGATTTAGTAAACAGCAGGACAGCAGGGTTTCAAGAAGAAATTAGAAGATCACATTCGTGATTGCAACAGGGTATCAATGAAGTACATTGATTACAAGTCACCTCGAGGCGTTTTGAAATGCCAGTTGCAGAATACGCCGGACGGAAAAATCTCGCATTTGGTGGTGTGACTTTTCGCGAAGTGGTGTGATACATTTTTGTAGGGGAAGGTCCATTATATGCAGAATCGGCACACCCGATGGAATCAAGACACGGCTCAATCTGACCGTTATGAACAGCAAAAAACACCGTCGCCTACAAAATTTTTGGGGGAACAAGCTCCCTTTTTTTCGATTGAGCGTTTTTGACGCGCTATTTTTACGCGCGGTTCCACAGCCTAGGGAACTCAACGATCCGGTTTCACCCGAAATCGTTCCACCGCGCCCAGCCTGTGAGCGCGGCACGTTTTGCACCCAAGTGGTGCGATTATATCGGCAACCTTTGGACCATGAGATAGTATATAAGAATGGGGAAACGGCCGGTGTTTACGTTAGAAAATCATCGTTAACAAACAAATATTTATTCACACATTAAAAACATAAGAAATGGCCGCATTGCCCAGAACCACCTACATGATGCTCTTGAAAACTCGCCTGATCCCTGCGATTGCCGTATGGGGTGTTGGACTTTTCTCCTTTATTGGTTGGCCACATCCAGTGATTGGGCTTATGAACAAGAAGAATCACGTACCTAATATCAACATGGCCTACTTTTAGATAAAGCTCTTACGCTTTTGACCAAAACTTCATTTCGTTGGTTGACCCTCGAAGACAGTCAACCACCATGCATTCGTATAGCTGTATTAGCAAGATTTTTCAAATATATTCACTTTTACGAAGAAAATCTGGTTTACCTCATTTGTAGATTAAAATTGATATAAATGTTCAAAAACAATCTATTTTAGGCGCATCAAGCTCCCTTTTTGGGACGTGGATAGTGAGATGGCCCTTGGGCAAAAGCAGAAGTGAACGCAAAAGTGTATGAAAAAGACCACATGAAGCCACTTTTTAAAGCTTCTTCAGGTCAACTGTTCATGTATGTGAGGGTGCCCGCTGAGGCGCGTGACTTCCCAGGTTCCGCCACTTATTGCACGCACACTCCTTACCATTGAAAATAAAACAGAGATGAAAGAACAGAAACCGACTTCACATCAAAATGTATTAGGAATTGTCAACTCTATTTCATCAAATAAGTTTATCTAGACTTACGTCTCTTTGTCCGTTGAGAGACTGCCTGATTCGTGCAGTCACCGGATGGACAATTGGTAAGGCTGTACTGTTAGGTTGGCCGTATCCCGTACACTGGTTTGAGCGGGATGGTACGGGCTGAAATGTGGAGCCTTTAAATTGAATGATAATACGGAGAAATGAGATAGCCTGAATGTTTGTAACTTAAGAGCAGGCTCGAAAACAGATTTTTGATTCCTGAAAATCTGCGGCCTTCGATCACACTGATGATAGCGTCGATACGACCAGTATTCGTTTTATTTATTGTTAAACCGAGTTGAGAATTCTTTTCAGAAGCCACGTCACATAAATATTTTGACAATGCCCATACATTTTACCAGCGCATTTCCATTAGAAAGCTGTGTCGCCTCAGCTTGCGCAAGCTGATCCTGACTTCCATCACATCGGTGAAAGACTTGTCATACTCGAAGATGAGAGCGGCCAGCGAACTTGAAGATAGATATTTACAGGGCGTAAACCAGGGCAATCTGTCATAAACCAAACCAGCCTGTCCGCACATATCACAAAAGCTTCATAATTGAAAATCTTCAAAAGTATCTTTTGTTTGTCACCGAGAACTTCATGAAACAGAAAGCCTAGGTGTGGAAAATTGTCAAGACCTAATGAAAGGTCACTTCTAAGGGCGAGAAACCGGCGGTCGCTGTCAAACACGCATAAATCTTCTTCGATCAATCCAAAAGTGTGCGTTAAGTCATTAGCCATCAACTGGCCCCGGACGGCGCTTAGCTTGATGAATTTCTCGGAAATCAAGCAACGAGCACACAAACTTACCTCAATAGGTTGGTTCATCTGACAGGACGAAAGCAAGGCTGGCAAAGTGAATAATATATTCATGGGGCTCACCTGAAAAAATCATCGGTGTTTTACGGAAGGTTTTTGCTTTTATAAGCTTGTCGTGAAAACGTCCGAGATTCATAAGGAACGGCGAGTTTCGATTAAGGATTTGGAATGAAATGGCTAATAGAATTGCTACGATGACTTGTAGAGATCGAAGCTTCAAAAGCCAGGCTCCGAGTGTTATCTTCCGATAACTTTCCAAGTTTGCATTCGCGGACAAGCCTCTGGTGACGTAGCTCCAAAATTTATTCGAAGATACATGGGAGGCATGTTTATGTCTCATGTTGCCAGCGTTTCAAGCGTCAAATGATTGTACTGTTCTGAACTTAGTTTCTGAAATCATCTCAATCGATTCGAAACATAATTCAGGATGCTTCACGAAAGCGGGTGTTCCTCATTTAGTTCTGTATATATGGTGAGTAGAACAATTCTACGATTAGGCAGTGTGTGCGTTCGCCGATCTAGGTGAAAAAAAAAAAAAACTTGTTTTGGGGGTATGTACTTTTTTTGAAAACAGTTCAAATCGAAGTTTTTAAACACCGAAATAGACCGTCAATTAATTCCACACTTTTGGAAATGGCAGAGTCTTTGCAACATATTTTCCAACTAATAGGTAAACAAGGAGTAGAAGCGTTTTTTTTCAAGCAAAGATTCTGTGACAAGGCAATACTTAAATCAGCAATCTCAAAAAACAAGATGGAATTGAGACAGTCAAGGCTCATAACAAAAAAAATGAGACTGGTGGGAATTTGTCATTTTCTCAATTTCGGACTTAATCCCACGGTATCAAAACCTGTTACTCACATGAAGGGAAACTCGAAAGTCCGTTCACTCATCAGTTAAGTGTGATCGATCATTTTTTTGAACCAAAATATTAGATTCTGGGGCAATGAGCTTAGTATCGATGTATTTGACTGGATATTTGATCATGCTGGCTTCATAAAACTGTGAAATTGATTACTCCTGCACGCCGTCGGCTACAAGGGTGACAGTGGTCAGAGATCGCGGCGGGTCACCATTCGAGCTTTACCATCTGCTACAGAAAGCCCATATCATCTCATTTCATCTCCAGAAAGATGTCGAGACTGTTTCAGCCCATTAGTGATATTCTTTCCAGCACGCTGAGAAACCAGTCGTTCAACGATATTTACGGCGAGCCCGAGAATTTCTTGGAGATCGAGGTATGTACGACCGCTAAGAAATCGGGAGGCAAATATCTTTATTGGTGGGATAATCAGCTGCATGGGTGATGTTGATTTCGGTTTCACCACTGACTCTAATTATTCTTCACGTCGAGACCCATTTCTTGATCAACAATTGTTCACTAGCTAACATCCAGGTTCGCAATCCTCAAACCCATCTCGGGCGCGAGCAATATACGGATTACGAGATAGTGTGCCGCACCAATATCCCCTCTTTCAAGAAACGTCACAGTCGAGTGCGTCGAAGATATAGCGATTTTGTGCTTTTAAAGAAGATTCTCGAGCAAGAACTGACGCGAGTGGTGATACCACCTCTTCCTGGAAAGATCCTTCTCACGCAAAATAAGTTCAACGATCTCAACATTGAAGCAAGGCGGCAAGGCCTCGAAAAGTTTTTGACTACGGTTTCTGGGCATCCTTTACTCCAGACGGGCTCGCCGGTACTAGTAGAGTTTATTCAGAACGTTAAATGGGAACCCCGGTACCATGTGCATTAAGTCAAATAGCGGTCTTTCCTGCTCTCGTGCGCATCGCAAGATTGAGTACGTTCGTGAACCTCGCTGTACATGAAAGCATCCTCAATCGGCGGAAATTAGTGTGGACACAAGATCTATAAAATACGATTTCTCAGGACTTCATGCTTGTCAATTCTCATCATCGGCGTCTTTCTACGCGCGAGTATCCAAAACTCCGACAGGCGAACTTCACACAGAGACTTTTCTGCCAAATCTATTGGTGCTGAATGTAAGTCGTTTCTTCGTTACCTTTGTCAAAGCTCAATTTTTTAGGTTGATCCCGCCGCATCTCCTAATATAGGCCGCTAGGATTTTAGAGCCATATGGCAAGCAGACACCAAGTCTTGAGACTCGAAATTGAAAATAGGTTGAAATGTTAGTTGTGTGATATTTTCAATGCGTAGCTTACGAGGAGATTTTTTCGGCTCGGCTTCATCCAATCTCGGCGTTAAGCGCGATAATTACCCCACACTGAAAGGAAGCGGGCGAACATTACCAGATTCATGAATCAAGTCACGCAGTCGACGAAGACACTGGAGAAGTCTGGCAAAAGTTTTTTTCAAGTTCCAAATCGCATAAATTGGGCTGTAATAGTCCTTATCATCTACTGACTAGTACGTTCTAGTGCCACCTGAAGTGAACGGTTGAGCAATCGAAAGCCTGAGACCAGGTTATTGTTGTTGAGCTCTAAATGAGTGAGTACCTCATATTAGGAATCGAAAACATACCGAATCGCGAGTATTGACTGAAAGTCCGGCAGAGGCGTTTTCTTTTTGGTCCATACCCCACAAAATTGCCCGCAGGATATATCTTGTATGCACACAAATTACTTAACACATCGTTGCAATATTGGGCAATCTTTGTAAAAATCATCGATTCAATTGATGATTTTGATTCGTTTTAGCAAAATATAATTCTTTTGAAAGCATCGGAACCCGACATTTCCATCTAGCACGTCTGAGGCCGGCCTGCGTAAAGCGTGGGGCAGGTGTACCCCGGAATGTTCTTAACTCCAAACACCGAACCGATTATCGCGAAAGCCCCACAATGACTGAGTATATATAGACTGCTTATATTCGACTAAGAATGTATTCATCAACTATCTTCACAACTACAACTCTCTATTTGTTTCACGATACTCTAAAATTCTTTTACTATGACCATTCCAACTCAACAAAAGGCAGTTATCTTCGAAACCAACGGTGGTCCTTTGCTTTACAAGGATATCGACGTACCAAAGCCTCACGCAAATGAGCTCTTGATTAACGTCAAGTATTCTGGCGTCTGTCATACCGATTTGCACGCGTGGAAAGGTGACTGGCCCTTGGACACGAAGTTGCCTTTGGTGGGTGGCCACGAGGGTGCAGGAATCGTGGTGGCAATGGGCGAGAATGTGAAAGGATGGGAAATTGGCGATTATGCCGGAATCAAGTGGTTGAATTCCTCGTGCAACTCTTGCGAATTCTGCCAAACGACAAACGAGCCCAATTGCGCCAACGCCAACCTTTCCGGGTATACGCATGATGGCTCCTTCCAGCAATATGCTACTGCGGATGCAATCCATGCCGCACATATCCCCAAAGGTGCAGATTTGGCCCAGGTGGCCCCGATCTTATGTGCAGGTATCACCGTGTACAAGGCGTTGAAAACTGCTCATTTGCAACCAGGACAATGGGTGGCAGTCTCGGGTGCTGGCGGTGGATTGGGCTCGTTGGCGGTTCAGTATGCCAAGGCTATGGGGTACCGTGTATTGGGTATTGATGGCGGTGAAGATAAGGGCGAATTGGCCAAATCTTTAGGTGCGGAAGCGTTTGTCGATTTCTTCAAGTCGGCGGACGTGGTGCAGGACGTGCAGAAAATCACCAATGGCGGGCCCCACGGTGTAATCAATGTCTCGGTTTCTGAAAAAGCAATGCAGCAGTCGGTGGAATACGTCCGTGCCACGGGAACAGTGGTATTGGTCGGATTGCCTGCAGGCGCTAAAGTGGTGGCGCCAGTATTCCTGTCGGTGGTCAAATCGGTGAGTATTCGGGGGGTCTTATGTCGGAAATAGAGCCGACTCCGCCGAGGCCATCGATTTTTTTACCCGGGGTTTGATCAAGTGCCCCATCAAGATCGTGGGATTATCGGAATTGCCCCACGTCTACGAGTTAATGGAGCAGGGTAAAATCTTGGGGCGTTACGTCGTCGACACTTCAAAGTAGATCAAGGAGTTCTTATGATTGTGTTCGTATTGCAATTAAATGATCATCCATTAGAGGAGTTATGTAGACACTCAAGAATTAAAGATTACTAAAACACCGAATGCAGAACACCTTTCACAGGAAATTAGACCATTCCCGTGCCTGTGGATAGTGGCACTTTATGAGTTCCCCGATGACCTTCTTGGAGAAAGGACATACTCTCCGGCAGTTGCAAATATTTGTGGCTCACCGTACAAAGGCAATGGATATCAATTATAATGCTCTTGAATCGTATTCTCACTTATACAGAAGCCCTAGAAAAGGTACGTTTTTCGCATCGATTATCTATACTGTTTTGGATATTCTATATCTTGGCTGCAGCTATAGCATTTAGAAAGCTCTGTTCAATGGAGAAATCACTGGCTTGCCCTTGTAAAACTGCACGGTCTTGGCGGCTCTGTCGGCAACACCCTCAGGCGTGAACTCGAAGAACTTATAAAGGTCGTCGGCCTTACCGGAGGCACCAAATCTGTTCAAACCGAATTGCTCGTGAGAGTACTTAGACCAGCCAAAAGACGACATGACCTCAACAGACATGATTGGGACGCCATCTGGCAACACAGACAATTGGTAGTCAGTGGTCTGCTTGTCGAAGGTGTGGAAGTCAGCCAAAGACACGACGTTGGCGTTGATACCCTCACCAGCCAATTTCTTGGCGGCTTCGATCGAGAGCGAGACCTCGGAACCAGAGGCAACAATGATGACGTCGGCCTTCTCAGCGGTGGTGTAGACAGTGTAACCACCCTTGGACGCCTTCTCGATCGAGGAGCCCTCCAACTGAGGCAAGTTCTGTCTGGTCAAGGCCAAGATGTGAGGAGTGTGCTCGGACTCGATGGCGGACTTGTAAGCGGCAGAAACTTCGTTACCGTCAGCGGGTCTCCACACGGACATGTTAGGAGTGGCTCTGAAGTGGGCCAAGGTCTCGATAGGCTGGTGAGTTGGACCATCCTCACCCAAACCAATAGAGTCGTGGGTAGCAACCCAGATCACAGGCAAGTGGGAAAGAGCAGACAATCTCACGGCACCAGCGGCGTACGACACGAAGTTCAAGAAAGTACCACCGTAGTTCTTGAAGCCAGCGCCGAACCCCTGAATACCGTTCATGATGGCACCCATACCGTGCTCACGCACACCGTATCTGATGTAACGGCCAGAGTAGTCACCCAACTTGGTGTCTGGGTGCTGGAAATCGACCATGTCAGCAGCTCTGGTCAAGTTGGAGCCGGTCAAGTCGGCGGAACCACCCAAAAGCTCGGGCACCACTGGCAAGATAGCGGTCAACGCCATCTCGGACAATTTTCTGGTGGCCAATGGCTTGTCGTCCTTGGTGTAGGTTGGCAAGGCGTCGGCCCAGTTCTCAGGCAACTTACCCGCAAGTCTACGGGCCAACACGGCACCTTCCTCAGGGTACTTCTCCTGGTAAGACTCAACCGTTTTGTTCCACTCCTGCTCGACGGCCTGGTTCTGCTTGACAATGCCACCGTAGTAGTCGTAGACTTCCTGAGGAACGACGAAAGTCTTGGAGCTGTCGAAACCCCACTTCTCCTTCAATTGCTTGATGTCGTCAGCCTTCAATGGCGCACCGTGAACACCGTGGGTACCCTGTTGCAAGGAACCGTAACCGATGATGGTGGTCAATCTGATCAAAGTGGGCTTGTTCGAGGCCTTGGCGGTCTTGATTGCCTGAGCCACGCCCTCCAAGTCGGTGTCACCCTTCTCGATCGAAAGAGTGTCCCAACCGTAAGCCTCGTAACGCTTCAAGACATCCTCGGTGAAGGCGACGTCAGTAGAACCGTCGATCGAGATCTTGTTGTCGTCCCAGAAGGCAATCAAGTTGTTCAATTGCAAGTGACCGGCCAAGGACGAGGCCTCAGAGGAAACACCCTCCATAAGACATCCATCACCGAGGAAGGCGTACACGTAGGAGTCGGAAATGGTGGCGTCTGGCTTGTTGAAGGTGGCGGCGAACTGCTTCTGAGCAATGGCCAAACCCACAGCGTTGGAGATACCCTGACCAAGAGGACCAGTGGTGACCTCAGCGCCGGGAATCTCGAACTTCTCAGGGTGACCAGGGGTCTTGGAGTTCAATTGTCTGAATTGCTTCAAGTCGTCGAGAGACATGTCGAAGCCCCAGAGATGCAACAATGCGTACAAAAGAGCGCATGCATGACCGTTGGAGAGCACAAAACGGTCACGGTTGACCCAGTCAGGGTTCTTTGGGTTGAACTTCATCTCCTTCCAGAGCGCGTGGGCCGCTGGCGCAAGACCAAGCGGAGCGCCAGGGTGGCCGGAGTTGGCGGCGGCGACAGCGTCGACTGCCAACAAACGGATGGTGGAGATGGCCAATTGGTCGATATCGGACATTTTAATAAGGGAATTGATGTGATTTATTTGGTGAAAATGCGATCGGGAAAATGTTCACCCGGGAAAGTGAGAGGCTGGGCGGTTGCTTTATATGTTGGGCCCGCGTTCACGCACTCCGGGCCAACGTTCCGGGGTGACTTCCGGGGGAATGCGCGGTGTAGTTTCGAGGGCGAGAGCGCGGGGGGCTGCTATGAAATTGGACAAGCTATCAAATTAAAAATGGCAGATTTGCCAGCAATAAAAGAGGGATTTTAACTGAAAAGAGCCTCAAAATTAAATGACAAAATTTTGTTTTCTCGAAGTCGTTCTCTTTTCACAGGATGTTTGAGGCCAACTGCTTTCTCTTCCGCTCACACGTGCTTCGCACGTGATCTGGCGTTTGCAGCAGCAAGATCCGGGGGCCACAGGTCGCGGGGGTGTATCTTCCGACCGGGGGGATCCAAAGCCTGGGGTGCAATTTATCGACAAAAAAAACAGTGTTTTTCCGCAATTAAGTGCTCATTGAGATCAGGCATCTCCACTGGGCAATGTGTAAATTCCAACGCTATTTGCCTCGTAAATTTCATTGATATGCTCGACTTCTCGGCTCCCAACAAATCCGTGTCTCACTTTTTGTCATTAGAGCCAATGTGCAGTCGCTGTGACTTTTGGGCAGATTCATCAAGACCAATCTCAGAGTTATAAAGTGATGTAATTGGTGATAAATAATAAATGCTTGAGAAAAGAAACTGCCGGGATCTGCTTTTCTGACCCGACCCGAAACAACGCATGCATAATCTCGTTAGGACTGCACTTATCACGGAAGGTGCTGCTCTATCGTGCCCGAGCCGTATACTAAATCCTACCCCTTAAGTAGCCTACCGCTGTATAAAAAAGTATGCTGTAAATAACGAAAGTACAGAGAGAATATACACCTCTTGATCGAATACATATCTTGTAATGATTCTTCGACTAGCTCAAGAGGTAGCGCGGCTGTGGCGGCAGCGCACCAGGTAATCAGTTCGGAGCAACTCCGACGCAGTTCCGAGGGTGAGAGTTCCGGGGGATAGCTTAACCTCTGATTCACCAAAGCGCTTACTAAGTGGAGGCGATTCCCGAGGGCAGGCCGCGACCGCTAAAGGTAGTGCCTAGATCCGTACACTCATCAACAGATTAATCAGCACCATTGATATTCTGTGAAAACTGAAAACTCAGGAAAAAAAACAAGCCGGCTTTCTTTTAAGGACTCGAATATTCGGGTTTGATTACAGGAGCAACCGCAAAAATTTTACTGCTCTCTTAGTGTATTTTTTTGGAACCCCATCCGCTCGACGATTGCTGCGACACACATTGCTCGAGGCGAGGCCGTGGATGCAAATTCGCATGACATCACAGCAAGCAAGTGAGAACACCTGAGCACAAAATCATCTGGGGGAAGCGTACCCTCATATGCAATCTTCGTTAAAATTATGCAATACAGGAGCCTTCATATATCTTCGAATTCACTCGAGTTACCTAATCTACTGGAAAAGTGTGTGCTTAAAACATTATGGCCGACTCAGGCTCAGGCTTGCCATGAACAAGCTTCAAAGTGGCTTTAGACATACATGAATCGTAAAGTGGTACGACAGTCAGGGAACGACGTCATGGAATTCCCCGGCTCGAAATTTTAAGCTGCATCCTTGAAGTAGACTGGAGATTCCGTTATTATGAGAAAGAATCGGCCGGTGCTCACGCGTTGAGAGTGCCTAGTTTATTGTCCTCGTTTTAGGTAGGTAAACGAGGTGCCTGAGACGCATGCTACAGTAGAACATACATCCATTTATGGGCCCTCGTAGCACCATCCCCAGGAAAAGACATTATTTTCAAGGTTTTTTCTCATCGATAGATACACAATTATTTGGCTCGCCAGCGAAATTTCATAGTGTCTGATTTTTTTCTACAAAAGTTTCATTAGAAATACAGAACCACAGAAACCAGATAAGGCGCGGGTATCGCGCTTGCCGGCCGACATTTGCAGCTTCGTCTTCTTGAGGTGGGTCTTCTTGACAAAAGTAAAAAAAGCGGTTTTCTGTTTGGTTGAAAAAAGAATAATTAGTGGATTCCTGAGATCATGTCGGGTTATTCAACCGTTTCGTTCGTCTCAATTCTTTTGTCACCCTGTTGATCAATCTTTCATCCCAGGGGCATCCCAGGGGTATGCTCTCACCGTACGTGTCAAACGCCACTTTGGGAAAGTTGAGCGATGCCCGCTTTATGCATAGCCGCTTAGTCTTGATCCAGCCCAATAGCATGGGAATCTAGGCGAATGATATTGCAAACACATGAGAAAAACCCGTGGGACACTTGAAGCCTGAACAAATCGGACAATATTCGTGGTCAACTGGCCGTCATGTCTAAAATAAATCACCGTCGTAGCCGCTCACTCTTTCCACACAGTAAATCCTCCGAAAGATCGTCCCAATCTACGCACGATAATGGCGCCGAAGATACTCTTATTTGCTTACAGTGCCTGGAGAAAAAGCATAAGGGCAGAAAGTGCGATTATCTTGACGTGAAGAAGCTGACACCGAAGAAGGCCACAGCATCTGACGGCTCGGTCGAAACGAAGCTTGGGATCACCTCTAGAGTATCAAAGCTGACAAAATCTTCGATAGTATCAAGAAGCATCAAGACCTCCAGGCATTCACGAACAAAGTCGGAGGCTTTGCCACGCGAACTAGTCTTTCACCATTATCGGGCCTTAGGAGACAATAATGAGTTGGTTTCTTTCGAGTCACCCGAACCAAGACTACCTGGTATTCGACAACTTTTCACTGAGGCCGTACCGGATAACTCGCCGCCAAAATGCTCACCAATGAGAGTTTCCAGTCTGGCTTTCAGTGTCGGTAAAGCCCTGGACATTAGCCCATTTTCCGGACACCATCGCAATCCGCTGATTCCCCCAATTCTTCCTTCCCCGGATGCATTGCTACATCAAGGACTCGATCAGCTATGCATCGATCCGATGATGTCTTCGCATAGACTGTATCTCACGCCGCTGAAAGCGATCTCGCTGTTTCATTGCCACCACAGCAATATGCCCCCGTGCTGTAATTTCAGGCCGGAACACCCATATTTTTTGCAGCCAAATTACCATACACCGCAGCCATTTCCACCGTTCCCTTGCAACAGTGCATTTGTGGGTGGCCAATCAAGCACCCATTATGATCCACAAGACTATGAGAACCCTTGCAAGACGACATCAAGCCATGGCCATCAACACCGTCCGGATACTACTGGCTCCGAGCATATTCCGCATGACGCAAATGATTCATGCGTCAACAATTCACGCGGACTTGAGCCGATACACGTGAATTCAGCACAGGTGGCCGATTCATGCAAGTGCACTCTTATAAAAATGACGCCAGGAAATCAAGTGGTTATTCCGTGTGAGAATCATGTAAAATCTTTTCGTCAGCTCGCTTCCACGGCTCAAAGACTGTTTTCTCATCAACATTCTAACAATCATTCATAGCTCACCACAAATTGATCATCTATGCTCAAGAGTACCCTGATATCAGCTACACACCCCGCACATCACTATCGCTTGCATTCGAGAATTCGAGTTTGTGTTTTGGGGCGATATTTTGTGGCAAAATTAGTGCCACGTCGGACATGAGCATTAAAAAAGACCTTACTCGCATATCAGCTTCTTGAGTAGAATGTTCTCACGAATGTATCAGCTTCTCGAGTAGAATGTTCTCATGTATATATCAAGCAGATCCTGCTATCTCTACTTATTTGTTGAAAAGATAATTCATATCTCACTGTTGTTATACATGAGGTCTATAAATATTACTTCTTCTTCAATTCTCGCGTTCCAATTCTCTCGCTATGTCCAACACAAACGACTTTCCGTCTTCATCTCCGCCAACCTCCAGATCAGTATTCTCACTGTCGTGAAAAGTGAACAGGAGTACGTGTTCCTCACCGACGCTTTCCAACCCATCAAAACAAGAATCCTGGCCTGTAGCGTTTCCGGAATCGACACTCAAGCTACGAGTGTCGCTAAACACATCTCGCGACACAGGAGCAGCATTCCGCCGAGTTGACGTGGCACGATTGATCTCGCCAATGTCAGAGTCGACATCTGAATCGGAATCGCTGTAATCTGCTTCTTCTGCTCCAACACTCTCGCTCCCTGATAGAGACTCCGCGATTGGAATCACTATATTTTCTACGCCAAGATTCTGGAGCTGATCGTCCTCTTCATCTTCCTCGGCGATATCCTCATCGATACGCGCCACATTCACGAGCCGCGGCTGTGCCCTTACCGCAGTTATAGCACCTCTATTGCCGTCGTCACGCTCTTGGATCAGCGCAGTGTCAATTCCGGTAAAGTCCGAGAAGACTGAGTCAGTATCGTACAGAAATATCAGTCGGGTATTATTTTTCGTCGGCCGAATAGTCACGCCTGGAATGTATGCGATCGGAAGAATGTTCAGGGCATTGGTCGTCGTCGACACCGTGGTGGCGACAGAGTATCGCTTCGACGTGTGATTCTTAGAACGTTGAGGGTTTTGGTACAGCTCACGGGGCCTCGATCCGCGTTTTTCATAGCCGGGAGGCCGCATGAACGACTCATACGACGACAACCGATGGTTTTTCTTCTCTTGATCTCCTGCCACGCTGCTAGCACCCGCTACACCGGACCCTGCAATAGTGTTGACGCCGCTCTGTAAATCCATCTCGTACTTGCTGTCGAAGCCATCCAGATCATCACCGAGCTGTGGATGTTTCTTGCGCCAAACGAACAAGTAGTAGAACAATGCCGTGAGTGCGAGCACGGTCACGCCGCCAACAACACCACCAACAATCCCTCCGATCCGAGAGCCGGCCATTGAATTTGAGCTTGTGACATCCACGCAAATGTACTGCGGACACGCGTTACATGTTCGCGTGGTAAGATTACATTCCTGGCCGCTGGGACATTGGGGACACGAACCCGTCGTGGCGGGGCACTCGACACATCCACTTGATGCGGTAGAGCTTGAGCCGGCATCTGTTGAGCTGGTGTCTGTGACTGCACGATGCCGTAGCGTGATTGTTGCAAATGTAGAGAATGAATCGGCTTGGTGCACAAGCATTAATCTGTCAGTTGGAAAATAGTCTATGAACGGTCGTAACCGTATCTGAAGCGCCGCCTAACTGAAGTAGGGGTAAGCTCGTGTTTATGATGGCGTCTATGATCTGCTGGCGAATGAAACCCGAAAGAGACGTAACGCTATAAAAGCCTAAGGGCAAATGAGACCGAAACGCTTTTCACTTCGCCTCCTTATTCATGTGCGGTCTCTGCAGTCGCGCCATATCTCAAATTCGCGCATTCGGTGCCTCAGCGGTATAAGAAATGGAAAAAAAAGCCGCGCATTTGAAAATCGAATTTGCTTGAGAAATACATTTCACAGAAAATTCAGTTTTTGTATTCATAAGCCATGTCAAATTTCATTCAATGTAAAACGTTCGGCCAATTTCTAGTCCATTGTGGTTGCCTACTATCTCCGATCATGAGATGGGTTCGCGCCGCGCATTTCATGCACATCGGACGTTCTAGCCCAGATTTTTCTTATTGTCGGGGGAAGCCATGTAAGTTTCGTGAAAACTTCTTTACGAAATTCTTTCTGAAGTAGAAGGAACGACTTTTGGTTATACCTTGCCGGCTATTCATAATGCAGGAGCACGAAGCTCAATTTTGGTCTATACGCCGACAGCTAAAAATAGAACGGCGGGTAAAGTCTCATTCGTGCAGGCGTCGCTGGGGACAGCTCGGTTCGATTCGCAGACAGAATAACTCAACGCATGCGAGCAACCAAAATGTTATTAAATTCATTTTTGAGTTAGAACAAGATCCTTCATGATCTCGTGATTTGATGCTTATATTTCCATCTCGTTAGATTACTAATTTCACGATTCAAATAAATGAACGCTGCTTGAGTTGGCGGCGAAGCAGCTAGAATGTGCGCTGGTGCTCGCGGTCAAACTCGAAGTTGTCCTTGCGCCGCACCAACCAGCTGCTTTCGTAGTCAAAGTATTTATAGCTGGCTATCTCTGCACCGGTGTCACCGTTGGCGCCCGAAGCTACAGGAATACCAATTGCCGAGCGCAGTTTTGGGCGCGTTTCCTTATTGAACCACTGCTTCGTCGCCATATTGAACACCCAGCCGCGGCGCAGCAACTCGCGTGCGGCGCGCCATTTCGCCAATGCGTCCTGCGTCTCGTTATAGTAAAAGCAAAAAAACAAGGTTCCAATATCGAAGCGACGCATCACGGCCGCTGTATTTAACTCGAACATGGGTTCTTGTGGGTAGTCAACCGAGGATGGATGCACGTTCATTGGGTTATATTGCCGCGGTTTCTCAGAATCGAACGAGTCGGGACAATTGAGTAAAGATGCCTCTAGTTGCTGGCTGATGGTTTGGAATGGCAACGGTTGGTTAAGACGGGTATGTGCAAGCGCGGCAACGTTGGCGGAATTATCCCAGAACGCTGCAATCGGCGCATTGGTTAAATCATCATCCTTCGGTACTTCATTCAGAGCCACATTATTTATTATCACTGGCAGTGCCGACGCCGATACCAAATCCGTCGTGTCAGCATTATCATAAGCGCCAGATTTTGATGAGATCTGCGACGCGATAGTGGCGGCGATCGTGGTCGGTTGCACCGGCTTGGTTGCGGAAGTAGGTGGGCCTGCCAACGTTTTCTTTTTTAATTCTTCGGCCGCGTTAAATTTGATATTTGCTTGAAGTGGTATGCTCGGTTTTGAAGCACTCAATCCTGGCGGCAATCGGGCCCCCGAGGAACTGGGTGCACTACCAGCATTGTTACTACTATTGTTGATAGAATTCCCAATAGTGATGGTCATGCGCGGTTGGCTCTTTTCCGGCCCTTGTGTCGACGCTTTCTTTGCCTCTATTTTCTTATCCTTGTCGGCAATGTCCAATTTATCTTTCTTTAAGTTCTTGTCCGACGCCTGAGACTTCTCCTGCGCGGTAGCCTTCTCTGGTTTTTCCGATTTTTCATTCTTTTCGGGGGTTTCCACTTTTTCAATCTTCTCTGGTGGGTGCACATCCGGTGTTAGCCCCACCACTATTTCCTCGGATTTGTCG
>JAJMGZ010000123.1:0-20299 GCA_030582795.1 Metschnikowia chrysomelidarum | reverse complement strand
CAGAAACGTATAAAGCAATTTTGAAGATTGCCCTTTTGTACATCTCCGGCAGTGCCTTTCCCTCAAGCTTCGAAGACAGTGCAAGCGGGATTTACTTGCCCTTGTTCCTAAGTCTTGTGACTCATTTGGACACGATCGATATCATAACTACGAAGTTGTACTCCTCTGAAGCTAGCGTCGTCCTAAGCTCCATTCTCTTAGTGCACGAACTTATCGAAAAGGCTTTGAAATTCAATTACGACCGTATTATCACACTTAGTGGTCGTCTCAAGCATGTGAAATTCTTCTCGGCGGTCGGGACTTTAGCGACAGAAGACCCTAATATGGCGACTGCCGTTGCTTCTTTGGAAAGCTCATACTTCAGGTTGAATGAGTATTTGAGTAAGACATATTTCAACATGGATTTGATTTCTCATCAAGTCATGCTCGAGAACTTATTCATTTTCTTGGATGTATCTTTAAATGAGTTCGGAGCGCCTGCCTCTACCGAAGAATATGTGAAAGCTGGGTTCACTTCTCAGCCGAGGAAATTCGTGGCGGATAATTTCACCATTTTGCTTGCCATGGATCTTAAGATCTTTTTGAAGGATCCTAATATGGCATTTAAGAAGAAATTTCATGAGGAGTTGATCATGAGTGACCATAACCGCACATTTCCAATGTATCTCTTCATCTCTGAATGCACCAAATTGTGGTTAAATGTTTTTCATAACAAAGCAAAATATCCGCGTATCGTTAGTCACATTCTTTCGTGGGAATTGATGATTTATTTCTCGATGGACAACTGCTTGTCATTGTGGCAAGAAACCAAATCGCACTTGGAAAGTCCGTCTGATATCAAGGGTATCATTGAGCTCCTTGACGTTAACATTTCTCTTCTAGAGAAATCTGCAATCGGCAACATAGAGGATCATTTGGAGGAGTTCAATTCGAGAACAACGGAAGATATCAGGCGAGAGCAATTCGAGGTTTTGAAAAGAAATCATGCGAGTAAATGGGCACCAAGATTTACTGATTTCGACAAGACGTTAGCTCTAGAGACCATCGATTTTGTGCGTGAACAGAGGGTCATGCAACTTCTCAAGGGATCATGGGTTCACACCGAGGCTCATGCTGAAAGGCTTTTTGATGGAAAAGTAAAGAAGTCGGCCTCTAATTACTACTTCATTATGTTGAGTCCCAACAGAAGATTTCTTTATTTTAAAGAGTACAACGAAATAAGTACTTTGAAGCCGACTCTAGAGGAATTGGAATCTCGCTTCGTCACACTTAAAGACATTGCTGACTTCAAGTCGATAAAGATAGGAAACCTGGTGGGTGAGAATGATAAACTGAAAAGTACCTCCTTGATCACTGTTAAGGGGACAATTTCGTACGAGAAAATTATGTTGCTCAACAAACAAGGCAAACCTATTCTCAGTTTTTACACCAATTCGGAGGATAATAAAGCGGTGTGGCTAGATGGCCTTAAGATGTTGAAAGACTTATCGAAAGAAGAGGATCTTTCTAGTGAGACTACCCAGCAGCTTAAATCTTTGCAGGAAATTAGGAAGAATACTCAGTTGTTGGTCTTGGAGGGGAAAGAGTTTGACTCAATAGCGCCCAATCATGAAATTGAGAGCGACGACAGTGATTATGACATCGCTGAGTTGACAGAAATAACTCGTCATTTTCACTTTCAGTAGCCAATTTTCAATTCTATCTCAGGTCTAGTCAACGCCCTTTTCTTAATTACCATTATAATAAAACATTTAACTTGAAGAATACTCGTAGACTGGGGTCTGAATTTGCAGATGGTGTAGCCGCGGGCACGGCTTCCAGCTAAGTGTCCTTTTCGGGAAATGAGCTTTAATAAAAACGTATGAAAAGACATGCTTTAGTTCAATTTCGAAATCATTTGACAGAAAAGTGATAGACCTAGGATATTTTCTAGTATTGACTAATCTTTTGTATCATTAGTTGATTTCTTTCTTGCATCACGTTTATGACGTGTGCCAATTTTTCACAAGCAAGCATTCTTTAAGATCATGATTTTAGATTGGGTTATCGAAACAAAGACTTAGTCACATAACAAATTTGCATTCTAAGAACATATTTTCATACGTTTTTTTATTAAAGCTCATTTCCCGAAAAGGATTCTTAGCTAGAAGCACTGGCTGCGGGTTATGCGCTATGATTGGATTTTATCATACACTCCATTAAACCAGTATAGAGCGTACACGGCATTTCAAAACACGGCATTTCAAACTATTCCGTCCAATTTGACCATACCTTAGTGCATATGTTTTCCATGACATTCAAACAATCTGTTCCGGCTGAATCGCCCCAGATCAATGCCCTTTGCGAGCCTAGTCACGTCGTGCAACAGAGAATTCTTCTAGGACGTGATGACTGGCGCTGGCTGAGTCTGAGCCCTAATGCGGGATCAGTGTCGAGCTTTCCGGCCCTGCCAGGAATCCCTATGGCCATTTATGAGCCTAAGCAGTGAGATTAGACGGCGAAACCAAGCGGCGAGAAGTTTTGATCTGGCTTCATGCTGGCTACATGGTGATTCCGAGCCCTGATGGTTTACACCAACATCAATCTCATAACTTTTAAACCCATGATTTCGCGCCATGATTCGCCGGCGCCATCATTAGCGAAATTTTCCTTTGTTTGTGGGCGCCTTTCAGCTGTTGAGTTCGCCTCTGAGGTGAAGCCTTTAAAAATTGGTCGATTTTGGTGAATGACGAAATTCTCGAAATTTATGTGATGTTGTGGCCAAGACATTTCAACTCCAAAGCTCGCTGATCAAGGAGCTGGCGACCACAGATGTTTGCGAAGGCCCCGCGTTTGTAACAAAGTAATAAATAGCGACTAATTACCGCCTAGTTTTCTCTCAGGAGACGTCATATTCTAATGTAATTTTGAGAGTTTTTTTCCCGAGTTACCTGTTATCGACGCTGACCTCTAGGTCTCACCCGATGCCATCTCTTTATATGCACTCACCGCTTTTTTCCTTTTCGTAACTCGAGCCTCATCTCATCGAACCCCATACACCTCCAAACTAATAGAATGGGCAAAAAGGAGGATTTGTTGCTCACAATAGATAGTGATTCCGAAGCTTATGCTTCTCAAGAATCCGATACTGAGAAGGCTGAAGACGACATCAATCCTGACTTCAAATTTTCCTTAGATGGCTTCGAGACTGCCAATACGGCTGACGGATGGGAATTCCGAGTTATCGAAGATGAGAAAGCTAAGAAGAAAGAGGTAAATCTTGACGAAATTTTGAAAAGAAAAGGTGGTCTATCTGGTCTCCTTGACGCCAAGGATGAGGAGGATGAGGAGGATGATCAAGACGATGATGATGATGATGAACTCGCCATGGACGGTTTTGGTATGGGATTCCAAGAGGGTGAGGATGAGGAGAAAGAGGAAGAGGATGTGGACGTAGAAGACGAAGAAGACGAAGAGGATCAGGATGAAGGCGAGGGCGAGGATAGTGAGGAGGACGACCCTGAGGCTGACTCCGCTGAGGCAATTGCTGACTTCTTCGAGAAAGCCGATGAAGACTCCCATAATACCTTTCAATCTCTAGATCTTTCTCGTCCCGTGTTGAAAGGATTGTCAAATCTCGGCTACACAAAACCCTCGCCCATTCAGGCGTCTTCCATTCCTGTTGCTCTTATGGGCAAAGATATCGTCGCTGGTGCCGTTACTGGTTCCGGTAAGACCGCTGCATACATGATTCCGATCATCGAGAGATTGCTTTTCAAGCCCACAAAAATTGCCTCCACGCGAGTCATTGTGTTGACGCCCACGAGAGAATTGGCGATTCAAGTGTGTGATGTCGGTAAGAAGATCGGTAGATTCATCAACAATCTAACTTTTGGATTGGCTGTTGGTGGATTAAACCTTAGACAGCAAGAACAACAATTGAAAACAAGACCAGATATAGTTGTTGCTACGCCGGGTAGATTGATCGATCACATCAGAAACTCCGCGTCTTTTACTATAGACAACTTGGAAATTCTTGTGATGGACGAAGCAGACAGAATGTTGGAGGAAGGATTTCAAGCTGAGCTTACGGAGATCTTGTCGTTGATTCCGAAGCACAAGCGACAAACTATGCTTTTTTCTGCTACAATGAACACGAAAATCCAGGATTTGATTCAGTTGTCTTTGAACAAGCCTGTCAGAATTATGATTGACCCTCCAAAGGCAGCCGCCAGCAAGTTGGTTCAGGAATTTGTTCGTATTCGTAAGAAGGATGACATGAAGCCAGCTTTATTGTACCAGTTACTCAAAACTAGTGATCCTCAGCAACAAAGCCGAATTGTCGTTTTCGTGTCGAGAAAGGAGACTGCCCATAAGCTCAGAATCATTCTTGGTCTCTTGGGGATGAAAGTTTCGGAATTACACGGATCTTTGTCACAAGAGCAGCGTCTCAATAATGTGAATGAGTTCAAGAACTTGACTGTTCCCGTATTAATATGTACAGATTTGGCTGCCAGAGGTTTGGATATTCCGAAAATTGAGATGGTCATCAATTACGACATGCCAAAAACTCACGAGATCTATTTGCACAGAGTCGGAAGAACTGCGAGAGCTGGTAGAGAGGGTCGCTCCAAAACCTTAGTTGGTGAAGCTGCAGCGGACAGAAACATTGTCAAAGCAGCAATCAAATCTTTGGAATCCAGCGAGTCTCAGCAGAAAGCCATCTCGAGACTGGTCGAGTGGTCCGAAATTGAGACTGTGCACAAAATAATTGAGGAAAAGAGTGGACTCATTGATGAAGTTTTAGAGGAAGAAAAGCTGGAAAAGGAACTTCTTGCTGCTGAAATGCAAATGAACAAGGCCGAAAACTTATTGAAACACGGCAAAGAAATATACTCGAAACCAAAGAGAACTTGGTTTGAGTCCGAAAAGGAAAAGAGGGGGGCCGTTCTGCAATTGACCAAGTCTAAGAACAAACCTAATTCCAAGAAGAGAAAGCAACTAGAGGCTCAAAAAGAGGGTGGCCGCTCATACAAAAAGACAAAAACTGAAAGAATCAAGACGCAGGGAAAGTCTAGAAATTCCGGTGGAAAAAGAAAAGGTAAAAAATAGGCCTTTACATATAGACATATAAGTGAAATCAAAGACTCGAACTTCAAAGCTTAACGATAGGGTACTTGAGCAAAGTGCCGGGTTCCGATCTCGGCGGCACTTGTTGTCCTCTTTTTTTTAAGAAACAACTCGTATTACAGTAACTGAAAACCCTAAAAAACAAACCTGCAATCAGGAAAGTGCACTGAGTTGTGAAGACCACTTTCCAAGCCCCCCTCCTCCCACATACTTTGGTATCGATTTATTCGCCACCTTACCCGTTCCATCTTACGCAATTGTGCAAGCAGAAGAACTCTTTCCTTATTGCGTCGGGACGAATAAGCACGATCACAACCCAAGGTTGTGCATAAGTGGAGTCTCGACCGATTACTTTGGCAACTCTTGCATCTCTAGCATTTCATCAAAAAACGTCGTACGTAATTCTTTCCATCTCGTTGAGTAGGTCGACAACGTCACCAATAGCACCGCAGACAATATCTGTAAACACCACCATAAAAGAGCCGTTGGAAATTTACCAGTGTATAGCCACACTACAATAAGATTGAAAACGTGCACTGTTATGGCGAAATCCCACGCGAGCTTTGATCTTCCAACAATAATAGTGACAAACAACACGCAAAGTAGGGAATCAAATAGCCATATGCTGAAAAGAATAAGACCCATTGCATTCGGCTCGATAAGCTCCCATGAGAAAATCCAGTTTACATTGAAGTCATATCCGTTGAGCAGAGAGACCAAATAGAATGAAATTAGTGCTGTTAGGTAGTAGAAGCACTGAAGAAGAAGAATTTGGCCAGCTATGAGTAGCGGCGAGGAAAGTAATTCTGGCATTTTCGTCTGAGGATTCGTTGGCGTCTATCGCGTTTTGTAATATAGTGGTCACGTGACCTGTACGTAAGCTAATTAAATTATCTTCAAAAAATCTCGAGGACCACCGAAGTCTCTATCACCCTCTTATTCTCACTCACTATTGGAAGGTTTTTCAATTGACCAGAATTTCGAAGCTGTCAGCAAAATGAAACAAGAGTATTGACTTTTGCTTACCTAAGGCCTGCACGCAGTCTTGCCGTGATCAGGTTTCGAGGCCGCTTTTCACGTGATCTTGTACTAATTTAACGCGTCACATCTCCAAATGATCGAACCTGATCTCACACTCCCCGATGAGACCCAGCTTGCTCGAGCAGCTGAATACTTCTACACCAATCCTGGCGTCACATGAGAGGCCGGGCTTGCGATTGAAGAGTTCTGGCTACAACTACGATTTTTCCGCCCTTGTGCACTTTCATGATGCAAATTTTCAACTCCAAAATCACACATTGGCTTTGAAGTTCTCATCAAGTTATCAAAGTCTCTTCCTTTATTGCCACTGAACCAAGAAGATGCACAGATGCTGGCGAGAAAGGCACACCTAATTCTCGAGAACACCCATCAAAAAATCAAGTACACATCTGTGCCTCAAAATGATTGACTTTCTAGGCTTTTGCCATACGAATTCCAAGTTCTTGCGAAAGAATTGCTTAATTGAGGGTGTCGCTTAGTGGGGTTCTATTGAAATACATAATTCTGACTTCGAGCAATGCTGACAGCAAATCACCTGACTCGATGCCCGCCGTCTCTTCTGTAAGGTAAGACGGAACATCATTTCTAGTGGCCGGACGGCTGTCATTCTGCGAATACTAAATGTCGGTCTCTTCGTTGATTTTCTTCTGCTCCAGATTCCTTTCCTTCATCTTTCAAGTCTCGCTCTGATTACTTAACAAGCAACTTCAGACTTGGATCTAAAGTGCCGTCTTGTCGCTTCCTGCTAGCACTGTAGCAAAGAAGGACAAGGCCAAAAGAAAATAATGGACTAACCCCAAACTTCTGACCGAAGCACCTGAGTTATAAACGCCATACGCATAGTATAGAGCTTCTGCGATGCCACAGTTATATATAAGGACAGGATCCGTCCAATTACCTTTAATGGGCAAATCAGACATGTTGCAACTGAGTACAATATAATCATCAACATGGGTAACATTACCAATGTAACCGAGGTCGAGAAATTGGCGTGTCATGGTTATGATTTTAGTCTTTGGCTGAACAAAGATTCTCTGGATTCGTTGAACAGACTCAGTTAGCTTATAATCTTGTAGCTCCTTCGTGGACTGAAGTTACAACCATGGAATCTGGTTTTTCGGATCATTATATACCCAGCAGACCATACAGGATGACACCAACGCGGCTTTGCGCGTAATAAGTCAGGGTGTAGATAAGCCCGAAGATAAGCCCTGAGACAAGATAAGCGCGCAGATAAGCCACAGCTGTCTCAGTCCGTTCATTTCTTAAAAAAGCATAACTGAGTATTTGGTAGTGATCTTATTTTTTTTGCCGAAGAAAACCGAAGACTTTCAGATACCTTACAAAGCCACAAGATGGGTCATAAGGTAGATTTTGAAGGATATTTGACTTTTTCATTGCCAAAAATGAGTTATGCATGAAGTGGCGCCGCACGTGTTGAAGCGCCGTACGTGTTGAAACGCCGCACGAGCTGTAGGGGGTGTTTATTTTTCTCCCACATGCGGTAGCTTAGAATGCAATATCACATACGTCATTTTTCATCATGATTTTGAAGTCCCCGCCCCTTTTTATGGATCATCTGCGAGCTTATCTCTCAGAAAAAAAGGGCCCCTTTTGAGTGCTTTTGCAGCGAAGCATCCGTCTCTGTTTGCAAACATACATTGTTGCTCCTCGCTCTTTAGCTAGGGCCACCGCGCAAGGATACTGGAAAGTTGAATTGAAGTCTGCTCGAATTCAACAAGAGGACTGCTTCTGTAGACTTATTGAACTGTCGAATATTGAACCGCGGAGTGTGACGTAAGCTGCAGATAGATCTGGTTGAGATGTGCTAGCGCTACTACAGGCGAAGAATTTGTAAACAAGGTTCAGACCGATAATTATGACACAACCCTACGTCCCTGATATTGAATATCTATATGAGTTGTTGTTCTGTTAGTTTTTCGCTTCTCCTCTTTTTCCTTATGATCTTCTACGTGGCTTTTTGCTACGCGCCAGGGGCGGCCTCCTTGGACGTATTGCATATAGTGATGCCAGTTGGCCGGTAAGATGAAATACTAGTCAAAACCTCCCCGATCGAAATGATCAAAATTTACCTTGTTTTACTGGCGGATTCACGGATCTAAATTATACTCTAGGCTGAATCCCAGGCGTCCAAAGCGACCCTTGACGAGCTGGTCGCTGTTAGTTTAGCGAAAGTACACGAATGCGCGATTACGTAAACACAAACTAACGAAGGATTCAACGAGGCTCGGCAATGATTTGCAGATGTGCCTAATCCTCTAATTTATCTCAAAACTATTTCTTTTATTTTTCTCGCAAAATTTCCGTAATTCTAAAAGCAATACTAGATTGTCTCTGAAAAACTTTCGCCGGCTGCCGCGCGCTCGGGCGCTGCAATCCCAGACAGGTGCACTTTTACTAACAGTCTTGTCGTGATCAGTTTTCGAAGCCGCAATGGGACATTTTCACGTGATCTAGTACTGAATCAATATGTCGCATCTTCAAATGATCGAACCTGATCTCACACTCCCCGACGAGACCCGGCTTGCTCAAGCAGTGGAATACTTCGAAGCCAACCCTGGCGTCACACGAGAGGCCGCTTGCTTGCGATACCAGGTGAAACTATACACATTCGACGGTCGCCGCAAAGGTATACAGCCTCGATCATTAACGTATCTGGGGGCTCGTTTTCTCACTGAAACCGAGGCACAAGATGCACGGATTCTAATACTTATCCGAATAAATCGGGGCTACAATGTTTGTCGTCGCGACGTAAACAAACTTCTTGAGCATATCAAAGCGCGACGTACCCAAAATGAATTCGGCGATCGTGAAAAGAAGGTAGGAATCAAAAACCAATGCGATCAATTTATCAAATCAAGCCCGTCTCTTTCTATGTTCAAATCATTTCAGTACATCTACCCCAAGAGACAAGTGGATATCAGCACGGTCACCGCGTTATTTGATGATATTACCAATATTCGACGCGAATTTAAAATTAAAGCATCGCGTTTATTCTTTCTTCAGAATTCAGGCTGGGATTTGCGCCCTTGGTGGACCGACGGATCTCACTTGTCTCGTGTGACAACCATCGACTGGATCTCCGGGTCCGGTGATTATCAAATCGATCCCTTCGTTTGTCGATATCATGAAGATGATTCACCAACAATTACGCGCTCAGATGGACAAACGTGGCTTCCACGAACATTTCAGCGCGAAGAAATCTTTCATCAATGGCTCACCTATTTTGTTGATCATGTCAAGGACATGGGCCACTCGATCCTTTTTATTAATGCGCGAGAGACGCGAATTTCCAACGAATCTTCAAAGATATGCGAAGAAAACGGTATACATCTCGTGAAGATTCCCGACGATATCTGGCCGTTTTTCTATAAGATTAGACTTGCATTCAAACAAGCACAAATTCAGTTTTATCAAAGACGTCTCGACGGAGAACCGGATTATATGGCCGATCTTGTAAAAAGCCGCATGAGATCGTTTCGAAGTGACGCATTGAATAAAAGATTTGACGAGGTGGGGATAACGACTTCCGGCGCCGATGTGATCATTGATTTAATTCCCGTAGATGAACGTTTACCGCAACCAAATGAGAGTGATGAACGCTCGCAAGGGCAGACACAGCCCTGCCCAAGTCAAAGTGAGCGTATACAAAGTCCAAATGAGAGTGAAGAGCGTTCACAGCCGCGATCGCATCTCCCAAATCAAAGTGACGCCGTTGAAAGTGCTCCTGAGCCGATTTGGCTGGCCCAAAATCTGCAGATGTTTGCCACCGCGCCGTCTACATTTGATGCTGAAACTTTGTAATATTATCTATAAGAATGCTGATACCTCAGTTCATAAAGTCGCCATTGAAAAACAACTCCATCTCAAACTCGGGTTGAAACTCGGTGTAGAGTGTCTCAGGATCACCTTGAATGTGCTCCGTATAAGCAGCCTCGTAGTCGCCACAAAGTTTCAATTTTTCGCCTGGTCTAAGCGCAGATTCTGCAAGCATTTGTACCTCGCAACTCTTCTCCATCAAAGTAAAAAGATATGCCGCTTCATCAACTGTGGCACCTACAGTCAAGAGACCGTGGTTCCGCAAAATCACACCCTTGCCGTCTCCAAGCGACTTTGCGATTTCAATACCCTCATTTTCATCAATAGCAACTCCTCCGTAATCTTCATAAACGCTGTGACTTTTGTAGAATGTTAACACATCCTGGTTGATCATATCCAATGGCTTTGCTAACGCGGAGTACGCCTTACCCCAGGTGGAATGAGTGTGACATGCGGCAATCACATCGGGGCGAGCCCTGTGTACTGCAGTATGAATGGCGAATCCCGCGGCGTTGATTGCACTTTGATTTCCACCAGGCTGTACCTCTCCCTCTTCGTTGACAAGCACTAAGTCGCTGGCTTTGATGAGACCAAAGTGCATTCCCAATGGATTAATCCAGAAAAGCTCGGGGTCTACCGGGTCCTTCAAAGAGATATGACCCGAGGTTCCTTCGGTAAATCCTTTTCTCGCAAAAACCCGGAAAGTAGCAGCCACATGTTGTTTGGCCCATTCGCGCTCCTTGTGTTTGTCGTCGAACTTGGGCAACTGGTAGGGATGTGGCATACCCTTGGCGATATTGTGCGAGCCTCTCGCAGTGGTAAATGTTTCAGGCGTGTCGGAGATTGGAGACATGATGATTGACAAATTCAAACAAGAGCAGCATGACTATGTATATATATATGTGATAAGCGCGTCTTACCTGATTGGGCGTAGCGCGAAGTTTCTTTTTCGCTCGCCCCTTAGAGGCAACAAGCGCCTGACCTCAGCCTGCAGTATGCGCTCAGGCGATGTCTTGAGGCGGTAAAAATAAGAAATTCCAAAGATTGCCCATGGAAAACAAGTAAAAGCTGATAAAAAACCTTTTCCTTCTCGATATAAGTGAGCTTCATCAACCCGTCCTCTCGAAATCTTTTAAATTTCAGTTTAAGTATTTATTTTCAACGAAATTGAATTCGCGAATCTGGAGTGGTTGCAATTTTGATGTGTGGAAGAGAAAATTCATGGTCATTATCACAAGTAAGAAATTTTTAGTCTCAAAAGTAATTTGCATTTCACAACCACAAATATTTTCGAGAAAAGTATTCAGCTGCAATCCCGTTTCTCACCGTGCGATCCCGATTATTGATGCAGTTCTCTTCTTGAAGTCTCGAATTAAAGATTCGCCACCTTGCATGTCATCGATAAAGCACAATAGATAACTTCGTGCGTCAGCTCCATAAGTGTCTATAGTGACTTTTTAAATGTATAGCTTTGATTATCATGAAGACTAATGTATTACGAAATGTTTTATCAATACGTCAGGAAAAAGTATATGCCAGGCCCACAAAAGGAGAATCCGGTGTACCTGAGATGACAGAGCAAGTCAAAACCAACCGAGCGGCGGCTTTGGTGTAAGTGTCTCGACCCGATGAGGCCTGTATGCTCGATTGCTAAGGATGGGATTGGCTCACTTCATGACGAAAGTTTTGAATGAAAATGACTCCTGGCGAATTAAAAGCAACAAAGGCGCGGGCTTTTCACTCGAACGCACAGGAAAGTTTTCTGAAGCCTTTACTGAACGATTTTTCCTTTAAAGACAGCGTACATGCAAGCCTAGAGGTAAGCCGTCCGCGTAAATTGACAGCTCCTGGAGCCAACATGAATTCAATTTTTCCAAGAGGCCATTTTGACCACTACTTTGAAAGAAATGTACACCTTACTTAGGTAGAAGAGAAACAAAGTGTTTCACCAGAGCTAATCTATCTTTTAGAAAGAAGAGACATGAAAATCCAGTCACTTTATATTCAAAACCTTTTACGCGATCTGCCTTGAGAGAGGAGGATAAGATGGATGTGCAAAATTTTGGGGAGAGCTCTACATTGAATGGTTGCCAAGACAAGATTTTACCGCCAGATATTTCTTCAACTTCTAATTATGTAGTCCAATTTACGACGCACCCTAAGCCCCAGATCTTACATGTCTGTTGTGCTTGTAAAGTGTAGGACTGTGTGAGATATTATCACCTCTATGCCAGGAGTGTTCGTATTCCCAGTTCGTGTGGCGTGAAATTGGATTTTTCAATTCCATGCATCTGAACGAAATGATTGCACCGCAAAAACAACAATTTGCGAAGTATCAACCTATCCGCTAAGGTGATCAAAAAATTAAATGTAGTAAAGGCAGCCAAATGGCCTTCTGATTGTTTCCTTGCTGCACAGGTTAATGACGCGCCCCCTGCGTGATTCGGCAGACGTTTCTGATGGGCCGATGACATGACAAACTTGCAGTGGGAGAATTGAGACTTATTAGGAGAAGGAATTGTGCAGGGATCTTCTTCTACTTATTTCGGTAAGGGTGGATGCTTCCGCAACTCACTCTGAGAATCACTTCACTTGAAATGTAAAACTTAACTCGTGCAGTACATATGCATAATTCACGATGATTTGCTGAGGTTCGGATGTAGATGAAAATAGCTTTATAGATGTTTTGTAGAGAATATTCACTCATGAGAACCCAGCTTTATCGAAATTTTGTTTTAAGCACTATATTTTCGTGGTCTGTGGAGACGATTTGCCGAGGCGAGAACGGAAAAGGATTGAGCATACAAAGCACAAAATTCCGACTATTTTTTCAACAATTACCAAAAAAAATTTAAAGTATCCAACAAAGAGAAGATTGATATTTTTTGAGCATTTTTGGCCCCGTATTTGCCTCAGAATGATCCATCAAAATTGATTGAACTGAGCAGGGTGAGTGGCAAGAGCAGCGAGTTTATCGCACAAATGAAATTTCTGAAGGTGAAAATATCATTCAAAGATCGAAAGCTTGAAGATCTTTACTCGTTGACAGGTTTTCCCACACTGCAGCAAATGGTGTTTATTGGTTCCGTACATACATTGAGCGTTGCAACAATACGCAATTTCGAGTAAAAAACGAATTGAATGAGCCTGAAGGATACCTCGAGCTGCAAAACAGACAGATAACGATTAATTTTGTCTTTTATTGCTGTCCATTGAGAGATCGCTTCATTTTCACTCCTTCGATTTTCGGCACATAGATCACCGTATACTGACCACTCGGTAAAGTTAAGCAAAGATCAGGCCCAATACAATAAAATGGTCGAAATTATTGAACAGATGCTAGAGAATAAGTTTTTTTGCTCTTTCAAAACTATTCTCTCGTATACCTCGGGGCACGGTACGTGTCGCAACAGCAAAGTCGAATGAGAAGTGGAGAATTTTTCTTGCCGAGCATTGTGACTGGCAGTATGAAGCTTAATCAGAGCTGTTTGTCGCTCCGATGGATGTAGAAAGGCCGTAGATGCTTTTTTTTTGGAGAAAGAACAGCGTCCCTGAGGATTCAAACAATACCCAAAAAAAAGCTCAAAGTTCGGCTTCTCTACCAAGTTTGACAATAAAACGAGTGACAGAATCACTTTCCCATTGCTTCTCACCAAAATCAAATAAAGATGCATTTAAATCCGAAAATTTAGGCACGAGAGGCGTGATTCAACGTCCGAGATTGTGCACCCCATGCAATCAGGAAACGCAGATTGATCATTGAAGCGTGAGAGAATGATACACGTAATTAATAAACATAGTTTTAATCATTTTGAATTGCCAACCAATTTCCAATTGGATGGCGGCGGCCCGATGTTTTGACCTTTGGATCGTATGCGCCTGTCATTTGGAGCAAGATGGTCTTGGATGGTCTCAGTAATTTCAATAATTTGAAGACCTCTTCAATTGTAACAGAAGATCATGGTTGGTTCTATCGGGTTTGAACTGATGGTTGACGGACTTTGTTGATCATTCGACGCGTTCGATCCCTGTTTTTTCAGCATCACAACAACTTTCCTGCACAGCATGAAGCCACGTCGACGTCGACGCGTTTGTGTTTTTTTTTTTCTCCCGCCCACCCTCGACTTGCGACAACCACAGAATAATTTCACAACATCAACAGAAAATGGCCAAATTGCCTCCAAAATGAGCGGATGAGCTTTTGGAGAAGTGGTGTAGGATCATATATCTTGAAGAAATTGATGGTCTTTTCACACGTGTTTTCCTCACGATCTTACGGGGTCGCCCACAGCAAATGCACCAATTCTAGCTTGCCCGAGACCAAGTGTCTTCTTGACTTTCACTTGGGAGAGCTATCGAAAATACAAAGCACTTGATGCGATGCAGCTAGATATTGCTGCATTCCAGAAAAAAGTTTGCGCCACTACTGGATATCCGCGCCTCGATTTTAGCGAACTTTGGAGAGGAAGATTGTTCGCTTAGGCTTCTATCCCATTGCGTGAATTGATCGAGAGGTACACTTGGATTTTTGGCTTAGAACATTGCAAGTGAACGATTAGTTCAATGAGGCGTTGACTTTATGATGTTGGCATGGTACCATCACCCGGGAAGTTCGGCTCGTCAATCTTTTAAAGCAAACTCTGATTTTAAGTGCGATTTTTCACTTGTCAGTGAGGACTTGAATTTATAACGAGCACCATGTTACATGTATGATGGCGGCAAGAAGGATTCGAATTTGGCGTGATCAGGCGCGTGATCGGGAGAGGTTGTCAGACAACAATTGCGAGCAAGTCTTGGCCAGTTTCTGGAAGACCCCTTCAATGAGCTTTGAAGTCTCGCCGGTCGGGCTCGGGTTCTGATGCTCGAGTGATTGGGGGAGATTCATAGCAAAATCACGGCACGCACGGGCTCACATTATCGACGATCGCCGGTCATCATTCAGTGCTTTTCATGGGAAGTTTCGGAACAAGCTATGATCAATTTTCATACCATGATATGTTCGACTCATGCTGTATGTGCTAGTGATCTTCGATGAAGGTTTAGCCTCGTTTAGAGGAATACCGTTGTCGCAAATGGCCAGTACTACCACAGACTGTTTACGGAGCCACAATCAACCGCTGTTTCGACGAAGGGTTGGATTATCTCAAATACGGCTTTGCGGTTTGATGATGGTTAGTCTGGAGCGCAACTAGGCCTATAATGGCTTGCATGACATTCTTGCAATTCATGATCCTCTCGAATTTTGCCGAGCTTCGAACTATCTGTCAAACCCAACTATCAAGTAACTCATACCCGGTTTCTCTTCAAAGCCGAGTTTGCTTTTGTTTGCTGTCCTTAGAGCTAGGAAAACCACCATGGTAGTGAGATGTATGGGCACAACTATCATTGAGAGTGTTTGCCCGCAGGCCCTGAGTGTTGCCGCGGAAATATTGTGTGGCTCCGAAGCGCAAAGGCATCGTTGGTTCTTGAGTTGGGCTCCTCAGTTGACTATATTGGTGATGCCATAATCGCTTTTTGGGTAAGCTCATTCTCCGAGAGTTTCCTTACTACCTGCGATTTGAAATGGTCGCAATTGAACTTGAACAAGCTTGGCCTTGGATTTAAGTGCTGCATGAATTTGCGAATGATGAACGCATGGAAGGTACAATTCAAGTGAGATTTCCTTGGCAATTTGCGAGGAGAATTCTTTCGAATCTTCAGTGATTGCATTCTCATCTTAATACGCTCCCGTATGAACTTCACGTGCTTTTTGCGAGCGCTGCGTTCAAGGCGGCATTTCCATTGAAGACAGAACATGGTAATAATCCGTTTTTCTAAAATCCCTTCGAAGTGTTTGCAATCGGGCTTGGGGCTACCGGCGCTCGGGTTTTCGACAAATGTCACAAGTTTGAGAAACCAGCTATGGACTGAGAGAGGATGCTGGACCTGGCTCAGCAGGTAATGCTTGATTTTGAGAGGAGTGGTGAAGCATTTGATAGCCGCTTGTTGCTGGATAATGAGAAGGCCCCAGGGGGACTCATGTTCAATTTGTTTCTTACGCAATCAATTTCCAAGGAGAGTTCTGAAATGCTTGAATTAGCTCAATCTGTGGGACTACGGAGTTCGGATTTTCGAAGAGCATCGTGTGTAATGCCAACGACTCTCTTGGTGACGAGTTGCCGTGCACGATCTATTCTGCTGTTAGAGATTGTGTGAAGAGGCATACACAAGGCGGGAATTTGATCGGACACGGACAACGCAAAAATTCGTGGGATATTCTTCAATTCTCGAGAGAAGCTATGCCCAATCACTGGTTCCATGAAGAAACTTCAAGCTGCACAAAATTTGCGCGCTTTTGAAGGCGAAGCGTCTGACATCTGGGGCTCAGTCTGACGGCAGGGCAAAAGGTTTTGCAGTTCAAGTCCAGTTGCAACAAAATGTCGTTTCGAGCTGTGAGAGATCAAGTGGATGCCAGGTACAGCGTGCTCAATGCTAAAAATTGCATTTCACTTTGCAGAAGTCCAGTCATGTGCGATTTGCGAACTTCAAGGTGAACTAGCACCATATGTTGAAAGGTGTTCTGTGGACAAATGCTCTCGATTTCGGAGAAAACTCGCGTAGATTTCAAGGCAAGGCTTGTCTTTGATACCGTCTTGATATGCATGCTGCACAAATGGTTTTGGTTCCTCGATGAATTTGTTCCACGTTTTCCCTCGGTGTCGGATGGAGCATGCCCGAGATCGATGCATGGAGCGAATTGTTGGGAAAGGAGTATCACAAATGAGTCAAGGACTTCGAGCTTGATTCCTTGGATCTTAAGTCGAAACTCTGTGTGTTCCGAGATTCTTAGCTCACGGGAATGGTGACATGAGACATTCCAGCAGATGCAGAACATATTCTCCGGTGTGTTGACCGGTAAGGGCTTGTCGTCGGGTGTGTTTTTAATCATATCAAAGGCCACTAGTCACGGTACCGTTAACCACGTCGAGAAGATGATTGAGATGGCCACTGGCGGCAAGGAGTCGTTCAAGGGTGAGAAAGTCGCTTTCTCCGGTTCTGATAAGGTTGCCCAGTGCGCTGCCTTGAAGGTGATCATGTTATTGTCCGACTCCAAGGATGCTATCATCGTACAGATGGGTATCATTCTCGAGCAGGTTGGCGAAATCATCCGCGCCAAGCTGAAGTTCCAGTCTTTGAAGCAGATCATCACCTGTACTTTGTCTAGTTAAATGACCGAGTACATTGCTGGTGCCCGTTCGTGGGCCCACGTTGAAGAGGTCTACAATGCCTTGCCACATGCCACCCAATAAAAGGTTTATGGTGACGAGGCCATGGTTCTTGTTGACGCCAACTGTTTGTAAATTGCCGAGGGATCCAACATGAGATTCACCAAGGAGGCCATCGAAGTTTCCGAGGCCAGCAGATCCAAAAGTGTGTGGCTCTCTCATTCATATTGCCGTGATATGGTTCGAAGGTGCTTATGAGTAGTTAGCTCACTCGGAATTGAGAGTATCGGCAAGAAGAACTGATGCTTACGCTAAGCTGGTTCAATCCGAGGAACCTACGCTTGCAACCCGAACATACTTGCTGGCGGATACGTTATCTGAGATAATGGAAGCTGAAAAAGGTTTGAGCTCAGAGGCCTGGTCTCGAACATGCTGGTTCGATAGCCTAAAAGATGCGTTCTCGCCTTGCTCAATCGCGGGAATCACTATATTGCTCACATTTCAGGAAAGTTTGCGAGTCACCGTTGCAGCTTGTTGCTGAGCTTTGGAAATGATGGAGCTGGCAGTGTTACAGACAAGTTCACAGCGAAAGCTGATGACGGAGGCCAGGGAATTCTTGTCTTCAACTTTAGCACAGTCTCCCTCGACTTAGAGGCTGGTGTGTCATATCCTATCAAAACTTTTCACCGTTGCTTTGCCTTCCAGCTGAAGACGAAATATGCTTAAATGTGAGAGACTATTCCAGTGGAGATGCTCAAGTTGCAAAAGTTGCATAGGGCTTTGGCCATCTTCGCATCGAGGTTCGAGCAGTATTTCGCCATCTGTAAGCAAAGCCTTGCCGATTGCTGTCATAATGTGATGCCGAGCCGACAGAGAACGCTTCACCGGACGGATCGTTTCGAAGTCTCCTGTCGCTTTTCAAGATAACATTGCTCGTTGCAAGGTGGATGAGTCAACGGCTGAAGGTGTTAAGCTGGAATATTGAGCTCATTTATTTCCACGCTGTTCATTTGTACCCTCATTGATCTGCTATACCAGACTTTGCTTGATGCTATGACTATCGTCAAAAATGACCCACCGTCACCAGAAGACCACTCCGATGAATTTGAGTCCGGATGCTACAGTTTATACATCAGCACGGGGCATGACTTCTGAGTTCAATCGTGAGTTTGATCTTGAACTTGGCAAACATAGATGACATCATGTGCTGGCAGGCTCGGTGAGTGAATTTCCTCAGGACTCGGTATTTCGATGGCGACGTCTTCACTTGCTGGGGCTGATGATAGGTGTGCCAGAAAACTAGGGTCAGCCTCATGAATCTGGACTCTCATCAAGATGAAATGCACACGGAGTATTGAAAACTGAAGGAGAAATGGTCGAAGTCTCTGCTATTTATGTCGATTTTGGATCGTTTTACGACGTCGAGGAGGTTGAAGATACGGAGGTCATTGAAGGATATGACTAGTTCGCTCAGAATGAATCATCAGTGAGACATGCGACGATACTGATCGAGGTTGAATTGTTTCGTTGCAGTTTTTTGTTCACTGCCAAATCAATGAGTTGTCGTACTTCAATTGTTGTGATGGAAGAATGCTGGTGTCAGCAACTCACTGCCCGAAGCGAGACCCCTCGTCAACGTGGTATCAGCGTGGATGCTAGTTGTGAGAAAGGCCTAAAGGGGTACATACGTGCATACGAGGTGAATTTCTTCCAAACGAATGCCGCCAACTTGTACAGAAGACCATCGAGATGGGGATGTATTAACAGCTTACTTGCGAGGTGACACTGAGTTGCTCACGATGCGTTGTAGTACGAGACACGTCGAGTGAGCGGCATGATCCTTCCCGAAAGAGAAAAAGCACGCTCACTATCGGATCAGACCATGTGTGGGGCTGGGAAAAAACACAGTTACCGAGATTTCGAGCATTTTGATCTGGTCAGAGAACACGAGCAAAGCAATTGATGCTTCGCTTGGCTAGTATGGAAATTGATCGGCATGTAGTGTGAGGGCAGAGAACAAGTGCTTCCAAAGTCGGCTATCGTACTATAACGCATTGGAGATCCTGAACGTGGTGTCGACAGTTGATGTTGATGGCACAGCAGGCATGGCTGGAAGAGAGATTGAAGTTTGACCTATAAACTACGTGATATTTTTTATTGAAAAGTTTTATGTTTATTGTTCTATATTGTCAGCGAGATAGCGTGTTTTGAGGAGCTTTACTATGGAGTGGGTCCATGCGATGATGCAACGAAAGCGCATTTACGATAGTAGCATGAAGGTGAGCTCACTTGATCAGGATAACATACGGGCATTCGAGTAAAATAATGGATGATACATTGTCTATTTATCTATATCGTATATACTTTTCCAGGGCCATCCCACACCCCTAATACCGTCCGGCGGTTTCGAGACTTTTCCGAGCCCCTCGGCGAATTCCGCAGATGGTTGGACATATGCCGCGGGCAAACCTCTTATAGAAAGAGGGATGCGTGGCCGAGTGGCACCCATCACATGCTCTTGCTCGACATCCCGGGTTCTAATCCGGCGGGTACCAGTTAAAGGCTTTTTGCATCGCTGAAAAAACACCCGATTTTTTGCTAAGGCGCGCGGTTAGCTTTCACCATCCATCGTAGGATTTTCCCCGGTTTTCCCTTCCCCTCGCCCCTTTTTCCGGCCCTTTTTTGCCGCGACCGTGGGGCGCCCTTTTTGGAGGGAACCTTGGGGCCGCGGCTGGTTGGGGCCGGGGGGCAGGGCGCGCTGGCGTGAATTTTCCGCTGAGACGGGGCGGGGATGGGCCTTTTTTTTTGGAGCACCCGAAGCCAAGAGGCGTCCCCATAGACAAGGACACACTCAAACACCTTAGAATGCTCTCAAAGACACACCCTCCACATCCCATCGTCCATGGCCTTGCAAACACACGACTATGGCACGGAAAATAAGTAGACAGCGTCTATAAATCATCCAACGTGGGCTTAATCTCAGTGGATCGTAACAACAAGGCTACTCTACCACTTACAATACCCAGTTGTAGTCTAAGTCGTATGCAAAGGATTTATGCTTGCACGGTGACATTGCAATGGGGGAGAGCACCCTATAACTTCCT
>JAJMGZ010000122.1:0-20645 GCA_030582795.1 Metschnikowia chrysomelidarum | reverse complement strand
ACTCCACGTTGGCGTAGTTATTGTTATTGGTACCACCAGGCACCTCGACGCATTGGTCAGCCATACGGATGTACTCGGCATTGGCAGCCAAGTCCTCTGGCGTGGCCATCACAGTGAACTGAATGGCTCTCTCGTCGCCGAAGGTTTCGTAAGCCCATTTTCTGACGGAACGGATCTCCTTGACGGCGGCAATACCGTTATTGGCAATCAAAACCTTGGAAATGACGGTGTGACCGCCACTTTTCTTGACGAAGTCCGTCACGGCGGATGGCTCAGCGACGTCAACCGAGTTCAAGCCCTTGAAGTGGTCACCCACGGTTTTATGGAGCTCGGCGTAATTTTCTTCGGACATGGTAGAAATGTTTCTATAAGCGCGTGAAAATCGACTGAATTGTTTGTATGTGTATGCTGCTCGCAGGGGCAACGCGTGGTATTGTCGTTTAATGCGGTAATATAGTCCACGGACTAATCTGCAGCGGTAACTGTGGGGAAATAAACGGGTATGTGAAAAAATAGCACGATTCACAGTTCTGCCGAGGTTAGTATTGACAAACGAAAGTTTTGCGCTCAGGCCACTCATGCGACATTTAAGAATTGAGTTATTAAAGAATAGAAAGGGAATAAAAGATGGTATTTTTTGGGTATGGCTGCTTTTCCACTTGCGACCGCTCTTTTTTTCTCTTGCCGCTGGCAACGCGCGACTTCTGGGGATGCGCTCGCGCCGTGTTTTGTCCCAACAAACGAGGGTGCAGCAAGGAGCGGTGGTCTCGGCGGCTAAAATGGAAAGATCATCATTTTCACAATCGAAACGAAATTCTTTTCAGTTTACTTCGATTTGATTGATTGAAGTGACTAAGCCTGATTGATTGAAGTGACTAAGCCTATATTTTTCGGGAAGTTGATGTTGAATATGGAATCATATGGCGCTGAAAAATTCCCGGATTCACGTGGCGAGGATCACGGACATCATGGTTATGATCCAGGCATGATTTCAAATGTGAAATCCAAAGAGTGATATCACCCAATAATTTTCTGCTTCTTCTTCTGGTTCTTCAATAACTGTTTTCGTGTGGGCGTGGTGGTGATTGAACGGATCGAAAATACATACCGAGATAGTATGGTAATGAAAGATCAGAAATCGACGAGCAGAACAACCAAAGAAATTCGGAAGTTGTTGTTGTTGTTGTTGTTTGGTAAATTCCAACGGAGTTCAAAAACACGTCTGTTGATCTGATATAGAGTCAATTGGCTAACTAGTCAAAACAGTAGAAGTACTCAGGACTGCCGACACGTCTTATATTAAACCGGACTCGCGCCGGGGCCGATGCGGAGTGCACACAGCGTGCTCGGTCGCCAGTCCCCAACATTGTAAAAGTTGGCCCAAAAGTCAGCGAAAAAAAAGGCGTGTCGCGGCCAGGGCCTCTGCAAGGACCCTGACGTAACCTCTCCCAACAAACAAAAAAGGAGGACAAAAAAAGGTGGGTGGGCCGGTTGAAAAAAAAAAGAATTAAAGAATACTATGCAAGTTGATGGTATTTGTAAAAAAAAATTGTTTTGTCTGAGAGAATTTACGAAAGTAAAACGTCGCTTCTCGGCTTCCTTTGATGCAGACTGGAATTACTCTGACTGGCGAGCGGGTGTACACATTGCTGTGCCATCTCCATTCATCAGAATCGGTCGCGCTTTGGTTTACAATTTTTGATGCTCTCACTTAATTGGTAAGAATTTAGGGACAATCCGCAGCCAGCGATCGTTGGTCGCGCGAGATTAGCAATCCTTGCCCAAAAAGGTGGTGGCTGCGGCGCACCCTTGCGGAAAGTTAAATTATTGTTTCAAGGGGCTACACCTGAATTGGTTGGACGTTTCACGTAATTTTATTGGTAGCGGCGCAAACACTATGGCTTTTTTGGTTGAACTCAATTTAATTTCTTTCCTGAGTATGTGGGTCCTTTCTTACCATGAATGGCTGGCTTTGCGCGTTTGAGCTCAATCGTGCGTTCGAGAGCTTCGGCGTTATCTGTACAACTCTACAATTTTCTGTCATATTCGATAGTTGTAAAACTTCGCTGAAGTATTTTTTTATTTTTTAATGATCAAACTCGCATTCCCCTTTCGGGAAAATGAAAGCAACATGGAGGTTCGACGAGTAAAGCAATGAAAAGTGTTGCGAGTCTCGAATTCCCAATTCTTTCATTTATCATAATTGTTTTGATGCGATTATGAAATTGAAAATTGACTTCGACTTTAGGTTTTGCTTTCAGATTGCTCTTGTTTGCCCTCGACTTCTTGTGTATCTTGACGCCTAAGCTGTAGAAGAAACGACAATCAGATTCATAAATGTTGCATTTTCTCCTTGTCTCGTTCAAGTTATTAGCCTTCATTTTAGAAACAAATATCCAATTTATTCAATGAACTGTAGGTCTTCCAAAAGGGCTTTCCCAGATTTGGGGTGAAGATGGTTGCAATTACCGGGTTTCTTGTTCCCGAAATTGACCTATGCAATTCATCCAAGTTTTCTTTAGTACTCATAGCCCCAGGAATACTTTTCAATTTTCTCTCCATTTCCAGCTGTTCATTATGTTCCGAGCATTCTCTCCAACAGCACATTGTTTACAAAATATCCTGCACCCTTATATTCGTTTTGCGCGCGGGGGCGTGTGGCAGTGGCCATGTGGCCCGACGTCATGGATCTCGATTTCCCCACTAGATTCTATCGGGGGAAATCAAAGGTGTCTCGTCGCTTGAAATCACTTTGCATAAAATTATCTACCCCGCTCCCAAAAAGGATTTTGGAAACAAGGACTAATAAATGTCTTTGCAGAAATAGTCAAGAAAAATCACGCACTCTTCGAAGCGTTTAAACGCTGTGCTGCGCCAAATAAAAGCTTTGCAATATTTTCAGTATAGCCCACACAATTTCACACATTATCACTAACTTTTGATTGTGAATGAACAAAAAGAAGCTTTCACTCATTTCCAATGTCTCACTAAAACTGTCGTGACCTTAGATTCCTCGATGATCCATCAACTTTCACAGTCCGCGCATTACTTGTCAACTACAGCGTTCATAGAGCGCGGCAAAATTCTGTGCCATATAGATCAAATTATCAAGTGATAGATAATTCAAGTCGATAATTTAAGCAAAGATAGCTTAGCGGGCATATCTTGCTTTTAAAGCCGAAAGCCAACCCCACACGGGAATGTACTGTTTATTTTGCCGTAGCAACATTGGTGCCGGCGGAATGGCCAGGGCACTGTGCCGTGGATCTATATGCACGATTTACTCGCAAGTGAAACTCTCGATCTAAGAGGACTATAATGTTAATTTAACGGAGTTTTTTTACTCAAACAGCATATGAGTAGACTTTTTCAATAGATGGCTTATCGCAATTTAGTGACCAGTCCAACAAGGAAGAGGGCACGGCGATTTGGCCGAAATTCAGCGGGACTTGTGCGTGCACACTGAGAGCGAGGCCCTCATTGTGTGCACTTCTGCGCTCGCCGCGGCAGCAAATTCCTGGGGTATTTCCTATTCCATGACTGCAATTGCAGATCTGGATTCGTGGGGTGCATACTTCGGCGGGAAATGATAGTGCCATACGGTTGTGAGACATTTTTTGTATAAATACTCCATCGGGGCCCATGAATGGCATGCTTGGCTCTGAGATATAAGTCATCCTCGACTTTTACTTATTCTTGCCACGCCGAACATGCTGAACATAGTGCTGTCTGACAGCACCAACTCCGAAAAAAAAGCTTATTTTTATTTTGATGACGACGATCAAAATGTTCCGACTTATCTCGGTAATAAAGGTCAAAGACTTGGGCGCCTTATCACCATTATCTGTGGCGTCGGATTTCTTCTTTTCGGATACGACCAGGGCGTTATGGGGTCACTTCTCACTTTAAAGCCATTCAATGAAACGTATACTCAGATCGACACTAGTCTCCATTCAAACGCTGATACCTTACAAGGAGCAGTTATCGCAATTTATGAAATCGGATGTTTGATTGGCGCTTTATCGACGATTTATTTCGGCGACAAGCTTGGTCGCTTGAAGGTAATCTTCATGGGATGCATTATCATGATCATCGGTGGTGCTTTGCAAGCAGGCTCTACCAACGTCCCATTTTTGGCAGTAGCAAGAGTAATTTCAGGTGTCGGCAATGGCTTCTTGACCTCGACCGTCCCCTTGTATGCTGCCGAATGTTCAAAGGCGCTGAGCAGAGGCAAGACTTTATGTATACAAGGCTGCTTAATCACTTTTGGAATTTGTATTTCATATTGGGTGGATTTTGCATTTTATTTCACTGAAAAACTCGGTGAAGTCTCGTTCCGCTTCCCAATTGCATTCCAGTGCGTGTTTCCGATCATCATAGTTTTTGTGATTTTCAAGCTACCAGAGTCACCAAGATGGCTCATGACGCAGGGTCGTGACGAAGAAGCAAGAACTGTTTTTGCTGCTTTGTACGATGTTCCGCGGGGTCACGCGATCGTGTCTCAGCAAATGGACGACGTCAAGGCGAGTCTTTCTATGGAGCAGAAGATGACTCACAGTGCGTGGTTGATGCTAAAGCAGGGAAAGCTCAGACATTTTCAAAGAGTCAATTTGGCCGGCTGGGCACAAATCATGCAGCAAATCTGCGGTATCAATTTGATCACTTACTATGCCGGCACCATCTACGAGAGATACATCGGATTGAGCCCTTTTAACGCCAGAATAGTTGCTGCATGTAACGGCACTGAATATTTCTTGGCCTCACTTATCCCGATCTTTATTATTGAGAGAGTCGGCAGACGGCCACTCTTTCTATTCGGTGCCATCGGCCAGTTCTTGACCATGCTTTTCTTGTATGTGTCGATGGAAATGGCAGAGCAAGGCCACACCGGGGGCTCATATGGTGCTGCGGTGTTATTATTTGTGTTCAATACCTTCTTCGCGGTAACTTACTTGTCGCTTACATGGTTGTATCCGCCAGAAATTTCCTCTTTGGAAGTCAGAGCGCCAACCACTGCCGTCTCAACAGCATGCAATTGGAGTTTCAATTTCATGGTTGTGATGATCACCCCAGTATGTTTCAGCACCATTGCTCATCATACATACTTGATTTTCGCGGGCATCAACTTCTTGATGATCCCGGTGGTTTATTTATTGTACCCAGAGACTAAAGGTAGAACATTGGAGGAAATGGACTTGATTTTCGCTAACACACCTGTGAACAAGCCATGGATGTCGGTGAAGATTGCCAAGGAAATGCCGTTTGCACATGTAGGTGACTCAAAGGACTTGGAGCAGTATAAGGTGTCGGTAGCACATCAAGAGACTGTTAATGACGGATCAGTATTTGAGGTAGAGACCCCTGAAAAGGCGCTCGATTGAGAGGCAAGCGAATCATACGAAAAAAAAAATTAAAAAGAAGTACAGACACTTCAATTTCAAGGCCTTTTAGAAGCTCATGGTATACTTCGAGTCTCGTCGACTAGAGATCTAATATAGGATGTAAGATAATAAGCGGGTTCCATGTGAAATTTTAATGACCAAAATAGAAACCTTGGTGAGTTTTCAAATATTAATGCTCAATTTGGGCAAGTGCAATTGAGACCCAAAGCTCATTTGCCAGTTTGCGATATCGGGTGTCACGTATATGTTATGTGGCAAGTATCAAGGTCCAGCTGGCTATGGCTGCATTCAATCACGTAATACTCATTGTTAACTCAATGTCCCAAGGTAATATGGTTCTATCAATAATTCTGACTCGAGCAAGTAACTATTACATCACGGTGCCATCTCAGGCAGCAAACCGCGCGCGAGCTTTCCCATACATTGTTGACAATGTATGCTACATCCTAAAGTATGTATAAAAAAAGCGTTGTAAAAGGTATTTAAAATACTGAGTTAGTGAACCTTAAGATTTCACGACAAATTCCAAAAAAAATTGCTTTTCTTTCCAAACGTTTGTCATCTGAAAACTCCGATCTCGCAACACGGATCGGGCCTCAGCTGACCTCGGGCTTGCATATAGAGTAGCTCCGGTGATGAACAGAAAAGCACATCGAAAAGAGAGAAAAATTGCAAAATCAATTTCAAATTCTTGAGTAAATAATATTTCGCTTGATCCTGTATATTAGTTCAAAAAATCTGCTTTTATCTTCCTATTCTTCTCCCTTACCCTTGGCCCCAACTTCGTGCGGCGGTGACTGAGAGCAGCGCGACGTGGGGCCGAACAGCGAAAAAAAAGCTGGTGAAAAAACCATAGGTGCAAAGCCGAACAGCACATTTCAACTTCACACCACACATCATAGAACACATATAATAGAAATGTCGTGGTTATTTGGTGGCAGCACACAGCAACAGAAAGATTCCAGCGCCGAGCACGCGTTGGGCTTCGACCCGGCACAAGTATCTGACGTCGCCACCATTATACTGGCTCCCGGCGTGTTGGACTCAGCGAAATTGCACCCTTTGGCCGGATTGGACAAAGGCGTAGAGTTCTTGGACTTGGAGGATGACCAGTTGACCGATGTCGAGAATGGATCTAGTATAATTGCCGCGAGAAACTGGAGAGATAACTTGTGTTACGGTACCGGTTCATTGTACTTGCTCGGATTGGGTGTCGGAGGTGCCTACGGTATGCTGGAAGGTTTGGGAAACTTGCCAGCAAACTCTACGGGAAAATTGAAGCTTAACACTGTATTGAATCACATCACCAAGAGAGGTCCTTTCATGGGTAACTCGTGCGGAGTGCTCGCATTAATCTATAACATCTTCGACTCGACGATCGATCATTTCCGTGGAAAGCACGACGACTTAAACTCCCTTGCGGCCGGTGCTCTTACCGGTGCTCTTTTCAGAAGCTCTGCCGGTGTCAAGCCAATGGCTTACTCGACAGCACTCATGACTTTAGGTGCCGGTGCATGGTGCGGCTTGAAGCGCTTCCTTTCGTAAATGTCGGGCGATTTTGGGGTACGGAGTATGTTTTAAGTTTGGGTGTCGCCACTGTATATAGTTCTACAGCATCTACCGCAACACCGAATACATGCTGATGGTGATCATCATTTATTAATAAATTAAGCAGTTAGTGTAGATTCAAACACAGACTGTACGTGGTTTTTTCTCCTGTTTGTCTTCTGACGCTGAAATCTCCTCGTCTGCGGCCCGTTTCGTGCTAGGTGTAGTCTCGGTCTTGTCGCTGCCAAAGTCAAGTTCGTGCGCCTCGTATTGGCGGTCCTTTTGCATCACACGAACGAAGATCTTGTCTCCCTCGGCGTCAATTGTTTCTGCAAGCTCCAAGAACTGCTCGTTATTCTTGATCTTGCAAAATGCCTGGTAGAACTTGGATTTTCCCGGCATTTGATTGAGCAAAATGTACTTCGTATTGCTCGGATGGTTCCCGCTTTCAATACAAAAGCGAATGAATTCCGGCACCACGCGTCTCCAGGGCAACGGCAGGTCGCTAAACACGGTTGGGTTCAGTTCTGCTGCTTCCGCCATCATCCCACCGATCTCGAAATTCTTGATTTCCTTTTGAAACGCCACAAACTCCAGTTTACATCTGAACGCGCCATTGATTACAAGCGACACCTGGTGTTTCTTGGCAACGGCATAGATATCATTGACGAATTGGCGGATCGGCAAATCGCGGTTCCGCATATCTCTCGTGCGGCAGTGAACAGTTAGGTTTGCAACACCGGTCTGACATATACGCTCAGCCAAATCCAATGTTGGTTGAATATTGGCCGGATCTAGTAGTCTGATCTTGGCACTGATCGGCTTGTTATGCGGCTTTCCTACTTTGTCTACAAGGTTCTGCAAAATCAGCACCAAAAGATCGGGCGTCGATAAGAGGGCTGCACCCATACCTGCATGCGTAGAAAACGGTTTGGGACATCCACAATTCAAGTCGACACCATCGACATCGTGGATCACTTTCGTGGCCCCGGCCACCGCCATTTCCGGGTTCGCTGATCCGAGCTGGAATATTAATTTGCCTGTCTCTACAGCCCGTTTCGTACGGAAAATAAGCGCTTTTTTCAGATTGTTCTTCCCGCAATCATAGAAATCGATCGTCCCTAGTTCCTTGTTTTCCTCGCGAGTGCAACCCATTATTTTCTTATCGATAATCTCGGGAGACCAAACGAGGTCGGCGCCGTATTTGAGGGCCATTAGCCTCATGGGCAACTCACCGCTCCGCACCATCGGTGCAAGACATAGCTTGTTTGCGTACGTGACCATACTTCTGTTCGGCTTTTTGAATATATTTCTAAGTGTTTTTGCAACCAAATCCATAAGCTTCTTCTATAATTTAATGCTCGGCAGGTCGGTAATGAGATGAGCCGGTCGCGTGATGCATCATCACGTGCTTCGGACATCTCCGCGATGTAGGCAGTTGTCGCGGCCAATTTTGCAACAACTCATTTTACTCCGTAAGCATAAAAGGTATGGAGCAAAAACCCCGTCGCCATGAAAATCGAAATTATCCCGTTTTCAGCTGTATGAGTATTCTTTGCGCACATTTAGTCTCGAGGAAAAAAGTATTTGCGTCGTGCACAAATCCCATGCGTGACATGGCAGGTTACCTCAAAGGATCGAAATTCGAGTATTTTTAGACTTTTAGGAATAGAACTGATCACATAAGAGATTTCGCTCAAAACATTTGTGAAGAAATGCCGTGTTTTGCATTACGCTAGTTCGTTTTTTCTCTCAAAGGTCTTCGGAGCTTTCGCGTACTCTATGATACAGAAACGTTAGCTCTTAAACTTTAGCCGGGAACAAGAGATGTCGGGTTCCATGCTAAATCATGCCTTACAAATCCAATCTTCGGCAGAAATGCAGTATAGATTTATTCAACTTCAAGCATTTTTTCTCATCTAATGCACCCTATTCACAATATGGAGAGACATCATGGAATCACATTAGTTGGAAAGCCCTTCTGTTTTTTTTTGGTATTCACTGAACTTGAACATTCTTTTGATAATGTTAAGATGTAGAAGACTACTGCTTATTGATATGAATTACAAATTCAGTCAGAATATGGGCTAATAACTTCTAGCTTGATATCGTATAAGGCCTAGTCAGTGGTCAAGTTTCGGTATTTTTTGTGCAGATAATTAGCCGAATGTCCAGATGGCGAGACATTTTTAGCAATGCATGAGATTCCCGCGAATAAATTCAGCGGATATGCAACTTTCATTGTTCAAGCGTCACGGTCGTCATTCTCACTATTTAGAATCCCTGCAGCATGACCCCCGCGTAGATGCGAATAAGTCCGGTAAAGCTTAATTGCCACCGTATGACCTTGCCCCACTTTCAACATTCACTGACTCCGAGAGCATACTAAGAGAAAATCAATTGCATAGATACTACGCCATATTTGCCTTTCTATTACAATTGATCAAATCGTTTTTGAGCAAACGCCACGCACCCTAATGAAATAGTTCGAGACCTGGCGATGCGGACCAGATTTTGGCGTGGGGGAAGGGCGAGCGGCTTAGGTGAGAGGGCGCGTTCCAGGTCAGAATTGACGAAAATCTGCAAGTACGAGGCCTCGACTACACATAGCTGGGCGTCGCATGGGCGGGATAATGAGGCAGTCGCGTTCAGGGCGTTATCCGTGGAAATGGTGCCTGACGCGGAGTTCCATTAAGACGGCGCGCAAGAATTTGAAATAACAATAGGATCAACAATAATCGAGACGGAAACATGCGATTCTAGAACCTGGATTCGCAATTGCTTTTACTGATGGCTCAAGCAACGTAAGTCACAAGAACTATGAACTATTTGCTGGCATATGGTTCGCTTCAAAAAATAAAAAAGGTGGCGCCGGAATCCCGTCACAACTTGCACGTGACGAGGCCGCTCTGCAATTCAAGTGATGACTGAGTAAGAAAAAAGCAGAGGCGCGGCTCCGGGTTTACGTGATAGGAAAAAGAAACGGGCGCGCAGAGCTTTATCTACGCCCGCCCTGGGGCAGTTCCAGCAGCAGAATGATCTGCATACAAGCCGCAGTGCTTGCGGCGTCGAGAAGAAAATGCCAATGCTACGCCATTGTTTGCCAATTGATTTTAGGAGCGACGCATAAACAAGTCAATTGAGCCTGAAAACTTCTAATCCAGCCACCTATGTTCTAGACTAAGTAAGAATGGATCAATTGAGGAAATATGTTCCCTGATTCGCCTTGTATCAGAAAACTGGAGTATCCTGCATATAGAGGCTGGGCGCGCAGTGAATGCAGCAGTCACATATCTCATGCAACCACCGTGATGGCATGAAGAGAATTTTGAATAATGGGAATTTGTCAATTGAGTCGGGAAATCAATAATTGCTTCACTGTGCTGTTATCAGTAGTCTGAAACACGATATACAGAAACCACTGAGAGGAAATTGAGTCGTTTCAAGAGTGTTACAGAAAAAAACGGCTCTTCGAAATGAAGCAGGCGACACGTGCAGGAAAAAAAGAAATTTGTCGTACTTACATACTGCAAACATGCAAAGTCCTGTGTAATTTTTTTCTTTTTTTTTCAAATCTATATATGCTATCCACAGACCACTTTCTTACATTTCCTGGTCGCCTTATCTGTGACACATAAACCCCTAAAAAATCCATCGTTTCCATCACGTCACAAACTCAATCTCATCTCACTCACTCAATTGCATCGATGACGTTATTATACCAGCCCATCTCACGTACTTTCGGGCAGCGCGATGGCTGCCTTACACCCATATCCTTGCACGAGGCAAAAGATAAGTCTCGCGTGGCTTCCGCCCCCAAGACCGTTCTCGAAAGTGCCTTACCTATTTCGTCTAACCACGAGATTTTACTGCCCCCATTGTCACCTTTTCAGAAGGACAACGATGCCTCACAAGATGCTCAAGATGAGCCGCTCGCTCTTAGCTCTAACGAGCACTTTCTCGCGCTGGGACATCCTTTCAAGATCAACAACTATAAGAGCTACTCTTTGACCGTGAATCCATGGTCAAACTTGGACTCTGACTATAAGCAAAGGCAAATGGACTTCTTGAGCCAGTACAACTTCGAAGCCCCTCGTGCCGTGCCTCTGCACACAGCACGCATGGCCGAAAAGAGGGCCGAGAAAAGAAGAAGAGAAGCTCAGGCTACGATCTCTAATTCGGACTCAGACTCAGATCCTTTTGACCGCGTAAGAACGAGAAAGGTTGCAAAGGAGAGTCAGACGGTAGAGTCCGATGCATCTTCTGAGGTGGCAAAGGAGGCTGCGGACATTCCTCTGTCTCCACCTAAGAGACGCAGAGTCAGAAAGGAGCCATCTTATGATGGTCTGCCCCTCGCAGCGCAACAGGCCGCGTTGATTGATGAGTCGATTCCCGACTACTCTCCTGATACCGAGGCTACCTTGGCTAAGGGAAATACGCGCGCGTTGAAAATCGAGTGGAAGGGACAGCCTATGGACTTACGCGATGATCCTAACTTGGACAAGTTGCATCCCGCAGAAGTCGTTTTGGCGTCCACCTTAAGATTGCGTTGTAACGTGTACCTTGATTCCAAGAGGCGTTTCTTCTTCGAGAAGGTCAACCGCATGCGCAGCGGTATGCCTTTCAGAAGAACTGATGCGCAAAAGGCTTGTAGAATTGACGTGAACAAGGCGAGTAGACTTTACGCTGCATTTGAGAAGGCCGGATGGTTAGATGACCAGCTCTTCAAGCAGTTTCTCTGAGGCTTTATGTTCTCGATTTCTTTCTTTTATTTCTCGTTGGTTTAGGTTTGGTTTGGGCCTTTCATCGATTGGTTTTTTTTTTTATTTCACTGTGATTAATGCTCGTTCATGGTTGCTTCTTTTGACAACCTTCTATGATGCATAAACACCTTTGGTTTGGTTTTTTTATTGGCATTGTCATCATTGTTTTTTTATTTATAGGTCCTGGTTAGATAAATAGAAAAGGACGTAATATTGTTTCTTCATGTTGATCAAACTTTGTAGAGCGTCAAATAGTCGCAAAATTTTATCGCGCACACTCTATCAACAGTCCGACACCTGCTCTGTGTAAAAAAAAGTCTACTATCCAATTTAATTTGAATTTTGGCATAAAATTATATCTCAAGCAACTCAAGCTATCTGCTTTCAAATTCAGGGAATACACCTCTAATCAATAGTGGCTTACTCATGTTGACTTCTTTCTAGGAACGAAAATTCGGTCTCACACCGCTTTTGGATTCAAGCACTGAGAACGTACGATAAATGTTGTTTATTATCACAAAATCCTTGGCTTTTTCTACAGTAAGAATTCCTTGGAATCGAAGAAAAAACTAGTGTTTCACTCGGCGGCTAATCCGCCGAATGCTGGCTAAATTCATGTTGCATGGTGCACGGGTGCGTGGCTACTGGCTTTATGTCCTAATCGGGCCCCACATGGTTGCGCTCAGCTGTGGAGAGTACACTTCTTCAAAATCACTCCTTTCCCCTATTTTCCACCCCAAAACACTCGTTTCTTCTCTGATCCCGAAACTCTCCCGTCGCTTTTTGATCATAAGTCGGATTTTTATCCTGACACTCGACCACCATCAAACCGGAACTACCAACCTCACCCAAGCTAATTAATTCGCAGCTGAATCGACGAATTGCGTAAACTGAGCAAACCAAAATTGACACCGGGCAAGCGTGCCATCACCGTCTTCGAGCCATTGAGGACTCTTTCTCTTGAGGTTTCATCCTCGTGCCATTCATTTCGACAGAATCTCTGTATATATTCACTCGCTTCCTTAAAAACCAAAATGTCACCGCCCAATATTTACTACTCAGAGATCAATCATCTCCCCCAAAATCCCGAGTGGAACCTCAACAATCAAAGTTTTGGCGGTCAGAGAATTAAACCATCCAATCATCGATTGCACAATGCCCAAGCAATGGCCGGCCTAGGGCTCCTGATCGTCGTGCCACTGGGTGCAAATTCCCACTCGCCACAAATAATCACCCCCGCCAACCAAGCGTTCGGAGTTCTGTTCCAGAATCTGCCGAATCCTTATGATTCACCCGCTTTTTACACGCCAGAATCTGGCAATTTTTCCGGCCACGCCTGGTCGCCAGATGGCTATCCGCGGCGGCCCTCGGTGTCGGCCTCGACGTTATCGCTTGATGAGAATTTTCCACCTAGCAATACCACATTTGAGGACTCATACGGAAATGTATACTATCCACAAGAAAACCTTATTGCCAGAGCAGATCCTTTGCTGCTTGGCCTAGGGCTTGGCATACTGACTGTGCCCGTGACAAAGCCCGACCTCTTTCCTACCCTGCATGAGCTACATACCAATGACGTGTCCCACAATTTTAGGGGAGGTGCTCAAGTCGACCAGGAAATCGACTTTTTTTTGAAACTGGAACCATTCAGTGGGAACGAGAAGTTGGAAGATTGGTTCGCGGACAGTACGCACGAGCAGAATGCAACTGATTGTTTGCAATTAAAAGAAGAGCCGCATGATGGAGTTTCCAGCGATCAAACCCCAAAAACTTCAATAACTCATCTGGGCTCACCGGTTATAAGTAGCGGCAAGAAATCCGCACCCACCACCCCACGTAAATTGCGTAAGACCAAATCCTACCATTCAGGAGCACTGAGGTATACACCAAACACGAATTTCTCGATGGAAAAGTGCTTGAATGAGTTCCATGTACAAGAAGGAAAGATTTTGTTTAGCGACGAGGCCTCACGTATTCTGAAGAAAAAGTCGGTACCTAAATTACAAAAGGTTGGGCAGCTGCTCATGAAAGCGAAAAGCTCACCTCATTTGGGAACCTGCGGGGTGCATAAATCACGGGAATTTCGCAAGCCAGAGTTGGAAAAGAGTTTCGGATCTTTTCAGGTCGATCTCAGCGAAAGAAGACCGCTGTCAATTTGTCCCTTATTTGTCCCGCAAGACATGGAGGAGCCTACGGACTGGTCCGCCCTCACGAGGAACCTTAGCTGATCCTTTCTTCTTTCTTTCTTTTCTTTCTTTCCCTTCTTTCCACCAGGCAGGTTCCTCGCGAATTCTCGTTCATATGGAATATCCCCAATTGACCGCGTTTTGATTTCATATTTCTTTTTATTGTTTATTATGTTAAATATTTACCGTTGTAATGTACTGTTTCAAACAGATAGGGCGCCGCTTCCACACCCCCAAAAACCCGGTGATGGAAGCAGCATGCATAACTCTCAACATCACTTTCCCACCTTCTAAATTTTTTACAAGTCCTTCTCTCTTGGAACATACTTCTGGTCCAAAATAGGCTCTTTTCTGAACACTCTGGCAAAAGAGTACTGGCCTTCTTGGTTGTAAGCCATGAGCGTCAAGCCCACGGGGATTATACCGGCAAACACAACATTGAACAAAGCGGATCTCGTCGTGAAGCGGAAGTAGTGACCAAGCTTTTCCTTAGCAGTGTTAAATCTCTGGAATTCAGGGTCGGGTCTCAAGGTGGCTGCCATTTTTGGTGTGGTTCAATTTGTTACTGATTGCAAGGCCTTACTTTTTGGTGCTCGCTAATTGGCCCTTGCTGCGTGCGCGCACCATGATGCCCTGGCGGCCCCCCACTATTCGCAGCCGCGCAAAAACTGACAGCCAAAAAGACGTGAAATAGATTCGTCTAAAATTACGTTTTGAGGAAAAGATCATTTCAAAATTTATGGACTCTGCTACGTAATCTCTAAAAAAATGTGTGCGCGCGTTTTTTATGAAACTTTCTAAGTTCCAAATGGAATCAATCTAACTAGTGATTTAGGGCCTGACGACCATGCAGTAAAAATACAATTCTCTCGTGAAGAGAAACAACCCCAGATGTCCTGCTGGGCAAATGCAAATGTAGTTATGTCTGTGTCTGTGTCTGTCGATGTACGTGTTTTAACGAGTTGATGCGACTGAGAAGCGCAACGGTTTCTTCCTGTAGATAGATTTCACGGTTGCTCAGGCTGAAATTGAGATTCTCGGTTTGTTCAGGATCGGAGAGTGCTCGGCTCAATTTCAGTGTCTCGTCCATGAGGTCCATCAGCTGGCTAAGGAGATAATAAACATTTTCGCTAAGAGGCGTGAGACTCTCTTTTAGCATGCGCGCCGTCTCCGGCAGAAGGTCCAGGTCCAGCAGTGTCAGAAGAAGGGCACGCACGCTGCTCTTGTATCGCGTTAGCGTGGCCACGACTTCATTGGCTTGGTTTAGATGTAGCTGCAAGACCTGGCGAAGTTTGAGCTCCTGGCCAATTACTCGTAAAAGCTCGCTTATTCGCTCATTTGACTCGGGGTCCGAGTCGGTGAGAAAGCTCTCCTTGTCGAAATGTTCGTGGTGTTTTAGGCGCACATAGCCCTCTTCTACGAGACCTCGCGGGAGTGTGAGAATGTTTCGAAGTGTATATAGTTCAAATTTGTCGAAGTTCTCGTCTACGTGAGACGCAAGAAGTGTTTCTAGCTGGACGGTGCCGTTCCTCACCTCATCAAGCGGGAACACGGCACCATTGTTCTCGCCCTTCGCGATCAACTTTTCAATGATATCAATTGTCTTTTTGTTCGAAGTCTCTCGGGTTACACCGTTCTGGGCCCAGAGCTCGTCGACCTGCGCGTCCCGACGTCGAAGAAGAAACGTCTCCAACGCGTCGACACAGTTCGTCATGATCTTGTTGACCGCATTGATGACCTCGTCCACAAGGGTCAATGGCGCAAAACCAAGGTGCTCCGTTAGTAGAGCCGTGACCCTATAGTCACTGGAGTTCATTCGCGATGAGTGTTTGTTTTGGTCTGGGTGATTCCGGGCCGGCGCCGGGGCGCGGCCGCGATGTTTATGTTTTCCTCACCGATGCCGGTCACGTGCGTAGTTGAACTATCGCGAAGTGCCAAATGGGGTTGCTGCGACAAATGACCAATTGGAACAAATATATACGAAATTGTAAAAAATACATTTGTAGTCAGTTAATCAGTGATGAAAAAAAAAGTTTTCGCCTTGTTGAAAACGCGTTGTCTTATGAGGTTGTCAGAATGCTGCGACCTTCTCAATCAGTGTTTCCAAAGGCGTTTGCCGCTTCCATAGGTGGATGTTTGTCGCGATTCGCAATAGGGTGAGCATCCATCGAATGTCACGATAATTTAGTGGCCCACCAGCTGTTTGAGCTTCAAGGTGAGGAATCGAAAGAAGCAGGTTTAGCGTTAGTTAAATTACTTATAAATCTCGGTGGATTTTGACATGCGGCCCTAAAATACTCTGTCAGTCACTGATTAGGTAAACAATAGCAATATGCATCGCTCGCACAGTAGATCTCTTTTTAGTAAGCCCTTTTGCTTTAACTGGAGGATTATTTTTTCATGGTTTATTATTTTTCATTATTTTCCCACGTGCCTGTATTATCCCTTCAATTCTCCTACATTCTTGTTCTCCAATCCGTCTTTTTTGTAACCCTGTTTTACCAAATAATAAAGCTGCAAGCGCTCCGGGGCAGGACTGGCACCGAAAATTCTGCGGAAAGGGGCCAGCGCCTGCCGTTGCGGGTGCTCACTGCTCTGGCCTTTCTCACGATTTGGCCCGAGACGGTGGCTCTACGCGCTGCCGCGCTGGACCACTGCACTTACCCATCCCCATTGAAATCTAAAGTATTTGGCGGAGCGAGAGGTACATAAAATTCCATAAGTTATTTTCTTGGAAAACTGTATTCGAGTTAGAAATTAATATAATCGGTGATAATTAAGCCAAATTTACCCCTTTTTGTGCCGCAATTTCCACCTTCGATCTCTCCTCGCCTTGCTCGCTCGCCCTCGTTATCGGGGCCATCTAGCTACACGCCTGAGATAAGCAACGTACCATCCGAGACTCGGCACACTAAGTTTCAGACATCCTCACACACAAATCATTCTTTTCGATGGCTGAAAATAATGGCAGTGCTCCGCAGCCAATTAATGGCCTGGCTTTGAAATTCCAGCCGAAATTTATGGACTCTATGGACGCACGCATCCTCCAGTACAAATACGCCTTGGTGAAGCTTGAGCGTCTTATAAAAGCCCTTGATGAGCTTATAGAGGAGGCGTCCAACTCAAAAAACTCTCTTGTTTTGATCCACTACATAATTTATCTCGCCACAAACATTTTCGCCATCAATGAGCCGGGTTTCGGTCTGAAACTCGAAGCCTTGGAAAACTTCAAGGTGCCGAAACCCCCTTCAGTGGCTACTTCACAGATAGTGACCCACGTCCCATACGATATGAAAGACCAGGCCATCGTGCCCTTAAGCGAGTTGCCTGCAATCCCAACATCTGTCTCGTGCCTCAAGGTGTTTCGTGCTTTGTGCGTCACATGTCGAGAGGGGTACCAGAAGCGGCTTCTAAATGCGTCACGCGAGATCAAAAATGACGATTACATGGAAGATCTCGATCTCTTATTTTCCAAATTTTTCTTTGATCTTGAAAAAGACTTTGATACCACACTCACCAGCTCGCTCTTTGCTAAACCGTCATTGTTCTTCGCCGTGGACTCCGAAATGAGCTCGCTGGGCGATTATTCAGAGGCGTCATTGATCGATATTGATATATGTGCACTCTTTACCATAATTTCCGAAACTTCAAAAATCATTGGTGGCCACAGAGCATTAATTAACAAGTACAAGCTAATCAAACAAGCCCCCAAAGCAGTACAAGATAGTCAGCTTGGTACCACGCCCTTTAGCTCATACGCATTGCACAGGGTGTTCTTCTGGGCGCTACGGGTCAACGAAGTGTACTTTATTCTTCGTCGGTTCGGGAGACAAATATTCATCTCCAATCACGACCACTTGCACGACCAAAAATTCATGTCGTACGTGACACATGGACTTCATTACAAGGACATGCTTAAAGAAATTGATGAAAACTTTTTTAGTGCCAAGAAGAACGGTGTGCTTATCGCCACAATCACGCGATTTCTTAGAATGGATTCTAAGCACGAAACCAATGCGAAAAGCGTGTCGGACTTCATCGGCTTTATTTCCCAAAGCGTCATCCACATCGATGCTCTCTTGGGTGTTTTGAAGGACTTCGGACATGCATGGATTGCCACCGAAATTGCCTTCAGAACCTCGCACTCGTTACCAATCGATTACTTGCAGAAGATCAGCGATGTTGTAGAGGAGGAAAAGGTGAAAGAATTGAAAGCAAAAAGACAGAAGGCTCAACTTCTTGCTAAGCAAAAAGCCAAACAAAATCCACCGCCTCCAGCTCCTGCAGCGCCTGTAAAGCGTCAAGCTCCTCCTACGGCCAACGGTACGGTCAAGCCCACGTCTGCTCCGGTAGGGCAAAACCCACCAGCTAAATCAGTGAACTCGAAATTAGCCGCACTAAAAGTTGAGACCAGCGCTGAAAAGAAAACCGGAGCCGAAACCGCAAAATCCACGCCAGCGCCCCAGGCCGCATCGAATTCTCAAAGCCCCTTCTATCTTCAAAGACAATCCTCTTTGACATCTCTTCACTCCAATTCATCTGCTTCTAGTCTTACGGAGAAGCCCAGTGTGGCGTCTCCTATTCCTGCGGGCCGACGCCGCTCCAATTCTCAACCCATTTCATATAACGCTGCTGCGGCCGCCTTAAAGGGCAATGCAGTTACGACTCCAGTCAAACAGCCTCCGAAGCTAGAAAACACGCTCCGCTCGCCCAGTGGAAGCATAAAGCGCACTAGTCTGCTCACAAAGAAGCCGCAGCCTGCATCGGTGTCGTCGCCTTTAGGTGCAAAGCGGCACGTGATGGATGTCGTTGAGGAAAAGAAGGAAAGCTCGCCAGAGCCGCCGGTAGAGGTAAGGCGTACCGCCAGTCAAAAGTTCAAGCAGCATTTGATGGAAGCGTCGCGGGCAGGAACGCTTTACAGCAAGGAAAAGGAGGTATTGACGAACGTAGTTTTCGATCCAAATAACCCTTCAGCCACCCATATTCGGCGCCAACAAAAACCTGCCAGCCAAGATATCTCACCTACGAAAGAAGAGTCTGTTCCTCTCAAATTGAACGCCGGGCCGGCTCAACCATCGACATCTCAGCTGCCTCCTAAAATGCAGGAAATAAAGAGTGAAGCCAAAATCGACCAAAGGCCGACACGTGCTCAGATCACAAAATTGAACACGCGGCGCAATAGCGTGGCCATTCTGGTAGACAACGCCAGCCGACACAGTGATCTTAGCCGCATTCTGACGGCATCGATTCTGTCTCAACTGTCGATCTGCGAAGGCACCGTCATCAAAAGAGTAAGGTTTACAGGTGTGCCGGAGTATACTCCAGCGGAAGATGAGCCCACAAGTCAATCTAGTCGGATTCTTAAAGGTTTTGCCGCGCTCAAAATTACCAGTGTGAAAAATGCCACGGTAAAGCGGAAAGACGACGCTTTCAAGCAGGAGGAAAGCCAGCTTTTCAGGCAGTATATCCAGGAGGCGCAGCCGGCACCCGCTCAAGGAAACGGACTTGGGATCTTCGCGCCTGGTCTGCAAATTTCACTGAAATTCTCGCGATTCAAAAGCCGATTTTAATATTATTCTAATTCGGCATTAAAGTTGTGGACCTTGTGTAAAGGTTGCGAAAAATGCGCGCGAGCAGAGACTGTGTGGCTGTGTGCAGGCCGGACAATTTTTCTTGTTGAAGCTCATCTTGAACCACGGGTCGCGATAGCAGCAGGAACATCAAAAATCAGACATAACTAAAATAAAATGTCTGCTGAATTTGGAGATGCTCAAGAAGCATATGACCGGCCCGCTTACAAAAAAAGAAAAGTCAACAAGAGCACCAATGCAGTCAACGAGAAAGGACAATCTGAATGCTTTCGCGTGGTGAGGGCATCGATGTACGTCTCGTTGGCACCCTGTCACATTAAAAACCCCATCAATGGTGTAAAAGTACAACACTTGGATCCAATGGTGATGACGTATTACTCCAAAGCTCGCGGTGTTGTGTTGTCCTACTTCAACATCAATCTTCACAGCAAAGAACCAAAGGAAGACTCGCTGACTTTGCTCTTGGCAAAAGTCACTGACTCATCTGCATTCAGCTTCACGTGGATCACCGTGGACCTACTTATATGGTATCCTCAGACTGGTGATCTGTTGGAGGGGTATGTGTACATGCAGACAGCATCGCACATTGGGTTGCTTGTGCACGATACCTTCAATGCCTCGATCAGATTCCGCAACATCCCACAGGATTGGGAGTTTGTGCCGAGCCAGGCAGACGAGTATGGTGAACCTGAGGCTGAAGCTGAAGAGAAATCTAGTAAATTCAAGTCGTTTGGCTACTGGGTCGACGGAGAGGGAAACAAAATTGAGGGTAAGCTTCAATTCACAGTCAAAGCCATTCACACCAGCGGAAGAATGGTCTCACTTGAAGGTACTTTGTTGACTCCTGAAAGCGAACTAGATGCGCAGCCGGTGTCTCACGAGAGATTTGTGTCTAAGGCAGAGGAATCCGTTTCTAAGGGCAAGCACATAACTTTCGACGACGAGGCGACACCAGAACCCGTGGCGGCGGCCTTAGCGGTGGAAGGTACTGAAAACGAATCGGTTGCGGGCTTTGCGGGCGAAATTGGTGACAACGCCAATTCTTCCAGCTCCGAGGCCGACGAGGAGTCCGACTAAGAATACCAGGGGCCGGAGCCAGACTTTTCATGCATTCATACTTTGTACAATACACATTTTTAATAGAGAGAAGAGATT
>JAJMGZ010000121.1:0-21880 GCA_030582795.1 Metschnikowia chrysomelidarum | reverse complement strand
GCTGCTGGACAACTACAGTGGGCTGACCGCCGTTAGAAGGTGTAATGGTAGTCGTGCTAGTGTAGCTGTTCGACCAGTATGAGCTGGTAGTGGCCGGCGGAAGCTGTACAATCACCGTCGGCTGCCCTCCACTAGATGGCGTCACGGTGGTCGTGCTAGTGTACGAATTAGTCCAATATGTCGTGCTTGATGTCTGCGGCACTTGCACGATCACTGTAGGCTGGCCTCCGCTCGATGGCGTGACTGTGGTCGTAGTGGCATAAGCGTTTGTCCAAAAAGTCGTGGTTGTCGCCTGGGGAAGCTGCACAAAAACGGTGTTACTTTGGCCCGCGCTACCTGATGCAGTCCGTGATGTCGCGCCGCTGCCAGTCCAGTAGGTCGTCACTGTTACGGTCGGCGTCGGAACTTCAACAACAACAGAGTAATAATCGGACTCAGTGTACGTGATTGTAGTGGTTTGAGACCCAGTCCACGTTGAAGTGGTGGTCCTGGTACACACTTGTTTCACAGAGTAAATATCACTGCCAATGTCGCTAACCGCGGTACCATCGGGTTTGACATAAGAAAGCCGAAAGCCGCCAGCACCGTTCCAGTTTACAAAAACAATTTTCACCGGATAATACACGTCTTTTACAAGAGCGAACGAAGTTTGGGCGGTATTTGGCCATTGAGCCTTAAAAGACTCTCCAGTCACATCTTCAAGCGCATTACCGCAACATGATGAACCCGCGCCAAACTGTATATAGCCACCATCGTCCGCGTACATGTTGAACGAGTAAGTGCCCGATTGATCAGCAAGAAAGTATCCACTAATATCCATCGAAAAGTTTGACGTTGTTACATTATAGCCGTAAATGAGGCCCCAAGTTACAGTCCGTCCGGCGGAATTGGTACTGTAGTTGATTGTTTGAACATTGTTCACTGTGGCCAAGTAGCCATATCGTTTGTAGGTGGTATCGAAAAAAGTTGGATCCGTGTTAAAAGTGTTATCCAAAAGCGGATAACGATAGAAATTCACTGTAAAGCCTTTGCCCTCAATGATGTTTGGTGTACAACCATTGATAGCTAAAGCGGTGCTCAAAAAGGTGGCGAAAGCCACCAAGAAGCGAATAATCATCGAATATCTTTAAAGTGAAAAGCTGCTATTATTCGAAAATAAGGAATTAAAGGCGAGATTCTCGCAAGGGGCAAACGAGAAATATATAGCAAAGGTTACGTGGGTAGTAGCCCTAGCACACTCTTACATGCTCGACGGCATGGAGGAGACGATTGCTGCGTTTTTCACAGAAATTACCTGATGATGCGCTATTTCTCACCACCTTACGTCGATTTGCATGCATCATTGTGCGTCCGCAAGGGTGGTTCAGACTTTCTTTAGTTCAATTATTTAAAGAAAGTGATTTTGATGCCTGACTTTTGGCTGCAAAAATTAATCAATCTTTCGTCTCATCTCAAGTTTCAAGGTCAGAATTTCGGTGATGTTAGTAAGATTTACTTTCAATTCGCAAAACGCTTTCCTTTTTTGGTTGATGTTCGAGCAACAGACTGGCGGTTAAAGTTTACCCTTCAGCTGTGAGCCTCAGCGCAACAAACCACTTGCAGGAGGACTTGCAGAAAAACTTGCATGATTGCTATATTGCTTTCGAGAGAGATTGCATGAGATAAAGCAAACGAAATACATTAATGTTTCTTTCCTTGAGGGTTCTCACTTTGTTCTTTTTCTTTTATTTGCAATTGTAACTGAAACTCGGGCATAACACATCCAAAAGTTTATTTTGAAGATAGTTCTTATCTCTAAGCCCGTGCACGTGCGGCTCTAGAATCGCGAAATCGCGACAGCAATACTCTCTGGAAACGCGAACTCGCGACAGCAATCTTTCATAACATCGCGGATTATGCACAGGACCAGTGTGCGCAATGTCGGCAGCTCGGAGTTGTAACCTCTACACATTTCGAAATGGAGTTTGCTTTTTTACTGAGACTAGAAAAATCACTTCTTTTTCATTTAGCTGAAGTCTGAACCAGATTTCAAGCTTGTTGGGATGATTCCTTGGCGTAGTATGGAAGCCACCTAAGCCTCACACAATGAGCAAGTTGCGGATTTCGCAAAAGTTTGCTCTTTGTTCTTGCTTCATGACACAAAGTGAATCACCTTTGCTGATACCCTTCTTATCTTTTGTCTCACAAATAGAAACCAAGATTCTGACTATTGCTGTCATGCAAAACGCTAGATTGGCAATGCTCTTATCTCTAGTTTCACTTGCTGCAGCTCACACCCGGATTAGTCATTGTAGTTTGCTACATACATCTCAGGGTTATATGCCGAAAAATTTATCTAAAGAGTCAAAGCTTGGCACGCAGCTCTCGCACATTCCAGTGGTGATCTCCGGCGACATTTTTCGTCCAAAGGAAAAATCATGAGCCCACCAGTTGAAGGGGAACGAAATTCTCACGAGTTCCTGGTAAAAGTACATATCCGAACATGAAAAGATTCATGCTTCTGAAAGATCAGAGCCGGTTTAGAGGCTGGCTATTTGATTTCTTGGCCTCTGGTCGTATCTAATCCCGTGTGTGTGTCCGCCTGCGTGCCTGCACAAGTGTGGAAGTGCGTCAGCAATCTTTCCTGGTGAACCGTCGTAAGGGCACACCTCGTGGCAGCAAACCTGGGTACGTGAGACGCTAATAAAAATATGTAGATGGTCGTCATGCAAATACGTTTTGTTCCTAGCCGAAAAAGTCGACGTCTCATTCTTTGATTTGATCACACTTTCAGCTGGCTTTCTTGGAGATCCTGAGATGATCATATTTGTGACAATCTTGATTACCATGTCAAATTTGCTGGCTTACGCGAAGAGCCCGTCCTTGAAAGCTCACGCTCAATAAGCCACGAATTCCTTAAAATATACATTTTATTAGCTTATTAATCTATGAAATCAAACAGGTAAGTTTACCATCAAAAAACGAATTTCTCGTAATCAGTCATTCGGCGGGCCTCATCGCCTGCAGACTTTGTAGCAAAAACACCATGATTTTCAACATCAGGCACTTGCGAAAAACGCCAGTTTCCACGTGAGCACAATCTCCTCACTTAACCAAAGTCCCGCGAGGAAAAGCATAGTGACAAGTATGGCCAGTCCTGCAGCGAGTGTGTAAATTCGGCCATCGTTTTCGGAAGAATTTTGTTGACTGAATGCTGATCTTCGTGGCATATGCAAGGGCAAAAGTGGACTGCTCTCCGATAAAGCCAATCCGAGTGGCGCCAGCACGCTTGTCTCACCTAGGTCTCGACGACTGCTGCGTATAGATTTTTGTGACTTTTTCAAAACAGTAGGAAGAGAATTCTGTCTCACATCAGTAGAGGTCATTGAGAGCGGAGACGACGCGCTGGGGTATGTGGCAAAATTGGAAAATAGCTGAGGATCGCCGCACTCAAAACCGGGTGACGGCTCTGAAACAGAATGTGCCACTTCCGTGGCAAGATCTGCAACTTGGTCTAGGCCCTCTGAAACTGATACGATTTCCGAAACTCGCCTCTTCTGATCCATTTTTTTGGTGATTTTATGGTATAGATGAAATTTATCGGGTGATCTTTTTGTGGATGCAAATCGCTCGCACCGCGCCATGGACAGCGGACCCGCAGTGAAGGGGTAACGGAATCAATCGAAATTTCGTACATCTCAACTTTTTTGATCAGTTTTTTTTTTTTTATTTCCACAGATAATCCAATTCTCATCGACTATCATTGTGGACAACACTTCTTATCAAGCTGTAATTATGTCAAAGATTGGTTGTCAAAATTGGACAAAAATACCCGTATTTTCACCGGGAACCCCCTTCCGCGACACCGCCTCGCGCACCCAAGCTAGCACCCCTTTTAAGCACACGGTAACGTTGAAGAAGCATTTCAAAGTTGTGCTCATGACCCAGTCAATATTCTAGAAAACAAGCAGTCGAAATCTGTCAAGTGGAACAAAGGAGAATGGTCAATTATGTTTTCTTCGTGTGAGTGCTGCTCGCGCGTGATCTTCCCTGATAAAATAGCATGCTGGGTCGCGAATACTAAGGACTACGATTTCAAAGAATTTTTCTTCTGGATAAGTATTTTCAGAACTCATTACGACAGTTCGTCATCTTCGTATTCCGAAACTATCCCATCGGAAATTCTCAATTCGTCATTGCTTGCAGATTTTGACAAGGTCCGTTTGCTGGTTGCTCCAAACATCTCTGCGTAAACGGGTTCCGTGTAAATAAAACTTAGCATATTATCATTTCCCAAAGATACATGATGTCGATTGCGCAGAAAAAATGCTATTTCATCTACCTGTAGATATATGATCGAAGTTCTTTTCACAAGCTCTTTCGGTACACCTCCCAACGCCCGGTCACAAAACGGAGCGGTTCTTCCGCTCATGAATCTCAAGTCAGCCTTTTTTAAAATGATTAGGCTATGTGCAGATTCATAGGTGATCCGTTGACTATATTTCTCCTCGAATCGGACGATTGCATCTCGTGTAAATATCACCACGATTTTGTGAGTCGAGTCATTAACCACGGCCACTAGCTCGCCTGCAGGTGATGTATGTGTGAATGAAAGTATCCTTACAAGCGGCGTGTACTTGATGTTACACGATGTCGGTCCGTCGTACCGCAAAAAGTTTTTGACTAAAGTCTCGTTGGCGTAAAAGGAAGATGACGGTACGTTTTCGAGAATCGAGGCAAGGATCCACGAGCTAAGGACTTTTATCGCATACATTGGTTGCTTTTATGTACCAAGAGCTTCTTTTATATAACTGATTCTTCAAATTTTTTCATGACTTTTTTAGTATGATGGACGTTTGAAGTGGGTAAGGGAAATGGCGACTATCACAGACGTTCCATGTGGTAACAAATTACGCGCATGAGGCTCGGACGAAAGCGATGCGACTTCGCACGGAACGGCGGGTTTATCAAAATTCAATATCACAATATAATTGTCAGACTTCACCTGATTTTCAAAAGAATTTGATGATGACTCGAGCGATTTAAGCTTTTGTATGATGATAAAAGGAGAACGCTTCGATACCTCGATCCAAATACCTAGTTATTCTATGTACACGATGCGATATTGCGCGAATTGAATTTAATTATTCCGAGTTCAACTTCCGTTTTCGAGCTAGCCTGCGGGTCCGCTTCTCCTCTTGTTTCTCGTTCTGTTTGAGCATCAACTTCTCGTCTTTAAGCTTTTGCTTTTCGTCATCTTGGGCGCCGGAGAGCGCGTCGATGGCTTCGAAATGAGATCTTTGAATGTCAAGGTCCTTGAAACGAATTATCATCAAATCGTTGGCATAGCAAATTTGCATGTCGTCAAATGATATGCGCGGAGCCTGGTTCTCTACGAAAATGTTTGACGAGGCCAGCCCGAGATACAGTCTCATCTTTTCGCATGCTTTTTTGTAATCAAGTGCTGTCCTCACGAATGTATGCTTCTCGGAGAATCGAGCGCTGAAATGAGTCAAAATGAGTTTTGCGCAATTCATGAGTTGGGACACCTTGATCGCTTCGATGACAGTGGTGTGTTTCTTTGCGAGTGCCTCCTCTATTAAATCGTTCTCCAAGGAGGCCTCGTGAATGAGCAAATCGCTGTCCTGGCCAATTTCTACAAATCTGGGATTCGGTCTAGTATCTCCAGAGAAAGAGATTTTAAAAGTCTCCTCGGCGTCTAATTTGAAGGTCAAACTGACGGAGTACGCCCAAAAGCAGTGAATTGCCCGCGTTGTTTGAATCAGATCAATTCGAAGTTCGTTGTAAATCTCCTGTCTTCTTTCCTTGGATAACGGGTTATGCTCGCTTTTCGCATTATTGCCGTTCGTTTTCTTCCCGTCGAAGCGTTTCTCAAATTCGTCTATACTTACTTGCCGCGTCTCGGCACGTGGGTTTCGAAGAAAGTGCTCGCAGCTTGTGTACACAATACGGCTCAAATCATATTGTTTCGTCTTCTGCTCAAGTCTAAACCACTCGGTCACGAAATTGTTGAATTGCCATGGAAGAATGAGATGGAGTTTGCGACAATTATTCTTGTTATGCTCGAGCCAGGCAGTGATTATAGACAAGATACCTAGATGATGATCAGCATGCAAATGACTCAAAAAGATGAGAGATAGTTCATCAAGGATCTGATTCAACTGCTCATTGTTTCTGTGACCGTAGTTTCTCATCAAAGAGCCAATTGTGTTTTCACCGCCATCTAGAAGAATTGAGTTGAACTTTATGGTCTTTGTCTCTTCATCCACATATGGGATTCTCACCAAATTAGAAAGTACGTTTCTGTGAATGGAGGGAAGCGCAGATCCCGTACCAAGAGTCACGACTTGCACGTGGTCTTTCAACGATTTCGCTCCTTCTGTTGGTCCAAGAGAGAGCATTTCGTTACCTAAAATTTCATCCTTTCTCTCGGGATCGTTAATCTCGCTATCGTATAACGAAGACCAAGTGTCATCTGTGATACTGCTTTCGTCTAAGCTCACGCCAGAAGGTTCAATTGAGAATTGTTGAAGCGAACGCAACTTGGTGAATTCGTCTAATTTCTGTCCCTTTTCAAAATGAGGCAAGTTGAAATTGTCATTCATAATGCATTTAAGCTTGAGCAAGTGTCTCGCATAAGTCTTGAAAACCAATGTGTTATCTGCGATGCGCGGATGGCTCAACACGTGCTTACAGTTAGGCGGAAACTTCAGAACAAAGGCTGAGTATTCCAACAGGCCAAAGTCAACATCCTCGCCCAAGAAATGATATACGAGGCCGTAGTCTTCCGGGCCGTTGTTTTCGGATTTCGTGAACCAGACTTCACTCTTCAAAGTGTTCTCGAGATAATCGTTGTTCGGAATATCTATTATGAGCATTTTAGGAAAACTCTTTGCCTCACCCATGACCTGATGTGAGTATACTGGCTCATTACGGTTATTCATCACGGTCTCCCCATCTGTCAACCTCTTGTAATCATAGCCCGGCTTTACGCCCAATGCCTTCGCCTTAATTGGGTCAAACTTTCCACGTACGGGCAAAAATCTGATAATGAAACTAAGCGATTTTTGTGTAGTTACATCTACAAGATCTGCCGGGTCTGGAAGCTCGACTTGAGTCAGGATCTCGCCCTCGGTCACATCGACCTTATATGAGTCAGGATCGGCATTGTTGACACTCAGCGTGTCCATAGGAAACATAAGCGAAGTCAATTTCTTCAACTTTGCAAACAAAGATGCAGAAGAAGATGTAGGAACCTCTTGTGCTGGCCGACGGCTTGAGATCTTCACGGGTACGAAAGCAATACTCGAATCGCCAATAAACGACTCGTCGTCTGTGTCGAGTACATTCAATTTGATGCCCTTTCGAAAAACAAAGTAGCGCCACGTGGCCACGACGTACGTTAGAGTCTTGCTGGAATTGGTGAATACATCAATGCCGCGACTAGTGGCGTCGCTGATTGTCAAGAAGAGGCCCGGCAAACCGCCAATGTCGGACCAACTTGAGACAATGCCGGTTAAAAATATACTCTTGAGGCGACCCACGCGAAACCCATTTTCGTTCAATACTCGCTGCGTGCCCTCAGGAACTTTCCCGAAGAAAAAACGATTCCCTTGTCGGTTTGTGAGCATGAGCATTGGGTGTCGCGAGTCGCTGGTGTGGTGGCACACGGTAGTGACGGTAAACATTGACAACAGGTTTTTTGAATTATCTGCGAATCCCTGAAAGTATTGGGAACACTCGGCAGCAGAATCGAAAAATCTCGGCTCGGTCTCGCTAGCGCCAGTGACAAACTTTTTTGGTGAGGTCTGCGAGCGCAGCGGTGATGCAGCGCGAGCTTTTCTCAGGGCAAGGCGGACCGGGACACGGAATTTCGCAAGCGATGCTGATCTGTGAGAGAAAATGCACAGAGAAATCAATTTTGCGAAACTAAATATCTGAGCCAGCGAAAGTCCAAATTAGGCCTGAAGATAAGTTGGTGAAGGTGCGGTCCGATGATGTGGTGTATAGAACGCTTGGAGCGAAGAGATGCCCTCGCATGAAGCCACGAAATTCGCACCCATCAAGAGCTTGGCGGCTGTTACTTCATATTGTATTGACTTTTTCCGTCTTTGGCCTCAAATAATGTTTAAGATTGACCCACCGTAAATTTGAGGTCTTTTCTCGCTCAATTTAAACATGATATATTTCAAGTTTCAATTATCGTAGACTTGTTTGACTTGCTGCGGCCATTTTGATCCGTGAAAGAGCACCACGGGAAGGCGAAAGATCCTTCCGAGCTTCCAAGTGCAACTCTTTTTAATACCGCATTTTAATTCATAAAATGTTACATATCTCAGTCTTTTTGATGAAATCAGACGGGATCGTCTTACTTTTACATCTTCTTCCTTTTACCCGCGAACTATAGGGGCGTAGCACTTTCTCAAAATCTAGCAAATTTCGGCCCCGCTTAGCCGGTGAAAGTGTGTCTGTCACACGAAAAATACAATGTTTCCTTTTTTTTCTCACGTAAAAACTGTACGGAGGTCAAATTAATGCTCAAATCTCGAATTGCCTTGCTTTATAGTGAATGTAAGCGAGGCTGCGAAATGCGCTCCAGGCCCACCTCTATCCCCGCAAATAAAGCACTTTTTTTCTCGCCGCGCCCCAGCTTTTACGCGCCGCGCCATGCCCCGCTATTTCTCGTTTTCACAGGCGCATTGCGCATTCAGGAGTCGAATTTGTGACTAGTACACTCGGGAAATTTCGACAAAACGAACCTATTGTTATTTTCTTATATCACGATACTCAGTTAGTGAGTAATTCTGTAGGGCTCGTGAGAATCGTGCACATACACTTGAAAGTTCTCTCACGCCATCGCTATCAATCCAGTGACCGAGCATAGCAGCCCCTGATTTCTGCATCCTCTCACGCCGAACACAAAACGGCTAGCTTCGCAGGATTCAAGCATTAATTAGGTTACGTAATTATATATAAGAGCTGTGCCATTTTGTTCACCCGATGTCCGCTCTCGTACTGCCGCTGCCGCACTCGAATATTCTCGAAACAATTTTTCGCCAGAATCCGAGTCTCCGGCCACTTCAGCTTGAGTACAATGCCAGCGCCAAGACAAAGGTGCTCAACACGCTAAGAGTCTTACCGCTCATGCGAAGTATCATTCCTTCCGTGGATCAGCGCGAGGAACTCATTAAAAAGCTTCTTTTAGAGCAGAAAAGTGCCGTTACGTATAAATCGTGGTACGAGATTTCCGCGAAGCTCGACGAGCTAACTGGCTCGAATGTGTGGAAACTGACTCCGGAGCTGCCTGATTATGACTATAATCTGGTGCATCACCAGATGATGGAATTGAAACAAGCACGGCTCGCCAAGGACTATAAGCTTCTCTTGTACCTTGTGCGCACGAAATGGTTTCGCAACTTCGCAAATATTGGAAGCATGAGCCTTTACAGGCATTCGCACGTCGGCACGAAAAAGCTCATTGAGGAGTATATTGATGAATGCCAAAAGGCGCTTTTGTATTTGGTACACGATGAGGACGTGAATCTTGATGATCGGTATCTTCTCGGTATGCTCATACAAACTCGTAAAAACATAGGGCGTACCGCTTTACTTCTTTCGGGAGGGTCTACCTTCGGCATCTCGCATATCGGTGTGCTCATCGCCCTTCTTGAAAACAATCTCTTACCACGAGTAATTAGCGGTTCGTCGGCGGGTTCCGTAATCGCTAGTATTCTCTGCACACACACTAACGAGGAAACAGCGCAGCTTTTGGAAACGATTCTTGAGAAGGAATTCAAGTTTTTTGGCACATCAATGCTGAACAACACCGACGGCAAGCTCAAAAGCCTTCTCGAGAGCATCAGCCATTTTCTTAAGTACGGCACCGTATTCGATATTGGTAACGTACGTGATACCGTATATAGCTTTGTCGGTGACTTGACCTTCCGCGAAGCATACAATCGTACCGGCAAGATTCTCAACATTACCGTCTCGCCCGCCTCCACTCACGAACAAACTCGGCTTCTTAACTACTTGACAGCGCCACACTGCCTTATCTGGTCAGCGGTGTGTGCATCATGTTCATTACCGGGCATTCTCGCTTCCAATCTGATTTACGAAAAAAGCCCTGGTACAAATACGATTCGCGAATGGAATAACGACCAGTCGCTGAAATATGTCGACGGATCCGTCGATGGAGATCTTCCGATTACCCGCCTTTCGGAAATGTTCAATGTGGATCACATCATTGCTGTACAGGTGAATCCACATGTCTCGCCGGTTTTAAAAGTCTCGATCGGTAAAGTAGGAGGCAAGACCGACTCCGAGTTCACTAACAGTCTTCGCAACGTTATGAACGGTTGTTATGATTTCGTGCTGACCGAGGTCATTCACTATTTGCAAATATTGCATGAGCTCAATATTCAGAAAAATATCACCTCGAAAATGATCTCCATACTTACCCAGCGTTACTCGGGAGACATAACTATTCTTCCGGACTTAGATATGTCGGATTTTCTTTTACTCTTCACGAATCCGACTCCGAAGTTCATCCTCGACTTCATTTTGAAGGGAGCAAGAGCGGCCTGGCCAAAAATTACCGTCATAAATAATCACTGTGGTGTAGAGTTCGCCCTTGACAAGGAAATTTCGGTTTTGAGGGGCCGAATCATCTCCAATTCTAATAATCGCCTCACACACAGCGAACCTTTAAGCAAGCTGGGAACTGTAAGTCGTGGAGCAAGTTCAAATGCCTATCTTATTAGTGCTCCTGTTTTGAATGCCTCCCAGCCAAAGGAATCACTTACTGCCACCCTTGCCTCGGTAGACATGCGTCGCAAAAATCCTCAAATCCGGCGGCACAACTCAACAGGATTTTCGGGAATGGAAAAAAGAGATGGTTTGGCGAGAGAAATCGATTCCATCAAGCCGAAGCGCAAGCACGCTGACTCGGTCTTGTCAACCCCTTGCAAAACTGCAGGCAGCGGCTTAACATCGCACAAAAGTGATGCCAACATTGCGGAGATGACTTCCATGTACTACGATAGAACGTCTTTTGATCAACATGCAGGGTCTAAGAAAACAAGAAAGGCATTGAGCTCCGGCAATTTGCTTTTTGAGAATTTTGTTAATGCTGAAATGAAGGGCCCTTTTACTCCACGAGGCAGTCCGAAGAATGAGAGAGCCGTCTATGAGTCAACTGATTTCGGCTTACAGTCCCGCTCAAATGGTAGTGAAGCTAATCAGGAGCCCACGCGCGCTTCCAACCCACAAAAGGATAAACCAAATTTGCCAAAAGTGCTGAAATCTAGCACAAGCACTCCAGGAATAGGCTTGAGCATCTTAAAGGATCCTTCCAAGTATCTGCCCGTCTCTCTGAAACACAAAAGGGATAAATCTTCGCAGGACTTACGAGATTATTATATGGAGAAGGAGAAGACTTTAAAGGGACTCCACTCTCCTGACTTGCGTCGCCAGTTCAACAAAGCGCGGCTCGATAACGATAGCTATTTTATCAATTCGAGGTATCAGCGAATGAACTTGAATAACCTCGAGAGCAAGGAAATGGGACATGACAAGAACGGAAGCGACACTCGTGATACATCATTTAGCAGTGATGCCGACTCAGAAGGTACCATTCACGACCTGAAATCAGGCAAATCAGCAAACGAGGATAATGCATCTGAGAATCTGAAGGGCAAGCGACCTGCGCGAGTAACTACATTTATGGAAACAAAGACTTCGCATTTGAGACCTTAGGAGGTTTTATATGGCACTCGCCCAGTCAATCCGTGTGTGCAAGAGATAATAATAACGGCAAAAGCATCCCACATACTGTGAACAATATTTGTGAGTTCGAAGATCCCAGAGCCAGCTGGGATTCGAATGGCGACAGCTGAACGGAAGCAATGGCCGTTTGAGAAATATTGAGGTCTGAGTTTTTCTCCATCACGTGAAGCACACTAAATATGAATGTGCCGGCACTGAAAAGCATCATTACTCCAAGAGAAAATGGGCTGGTGAAATCGAATAGACGCACGACAAAGTATGTAAGAATTGAGGAAATGGGTGTCGTCAAAGAAAATGCGAGCAAGTTATATTTGCATGAAATTAGCGAAACGCCTTCTTTTAGCATGGTCACGGCGAGACTAAAGGCGGTTGGGATTTTGTGAATAACGATCATGAGAAAGAATGACATCTTGACGCCATCGCTCGCGTTCAAAAAAAATGATCCTAGGGCAAATCCATCCACAAACGAATGGGCGATTAGTCCGAGCGTGAGGGGTTGTCGAAGGATTGACTGCAATATGTCGCTCTTCAAGATTCTGTGCTGCAGATTTGTTATTTCCAATGTGTCTTTGGAAGTCAACATATGCTCAGTCAAGAAGAGCACGAGAAATCCTAGAATAAGAGAAAGTCCAATTATGAATGATGCAGGTAAACCTAACGATACGAGGAAAGGCAATGTCAGCTCATCGGAAAATAGCGTCAGTACTCCCTCAGGAAGTATGACACCTAATGCAGTGCCGATCAAAATGCCTGTGCTGAGTGCCGAAACCTTCGGCATATGTGCTAGGCCGATGCTAGATTTGACCGAGAGCATTCCTGCACCAAAGGTGGAAATTGCCATGATGACATTTAATATAAGAAGCGGAAGAAATGACATAGTATGTATGGGCGAATGTTGTGTCTGCTAGCCTTGAAATTGGAAGCTGTTGTGAATCGAGTAATAAATTCCGTTGGGTTGTTTTGGGCGCGTTGCAGCAAGGTGTCGCGGACGAGAGCCAGGTGCATCGAAAAATTACCACACACATCGAAGCTCCGCACTTTTGAAACGGTCCCCATCGATGTCTTTTAATATTTATACGTAGTTTTACAATAAACTTCAAAAAGCAACAGCTCTATATGTGAGACTTTTGCCTATTTCACGTTAAATGGTAGGAATTTGATTTTTTTGGTAAACTTAATTTTATGGTTCGAGCAGAAAGTTGACGAGAACTGTACACATATCACCCACACTTCTGACTTATCGTAAAGTACCACGATTATTTAAATAGATTAAAAATACAAAACTTCCTTTTTTTCATAAGAGACAAAATTTTTGAGTAAACAATCTCTCAAATTATTATTGCATTGAAATCTGATTTCTTTTTCAGTACGGACTTATAGGAAAAGAAGAGATTGTTACCCCCTACGTGAAGCGAGGGTTCTGTAGAAGGGTGCAAAAACTGATTTGGCCTGGCCCATCTTTGAGATTCCTTCACATCTAAATTTTGTCTCGAAAATCAGTTTTCGAGCTCACTGTATGCAACTAAAAAAACGAGTCGATTCGTCACCCGAAAAAATCCCTACAAAAAATCAAGTATTGAAGCTGAAATCATTTTGACCTATGTACTCTCGATGTGCGCTCATCCCAGGCCTGGGGCCAGATTCGCGACACGTCTCGGGGCCGCGCGCGTCTAGGATTCCAGATATTAACTAATTGATTGCTACTGAGTAAAAATTGCATTGTGTCGATGGAACTTGACGAGGAGATTATATGCGACAAGATAGAACTTGCAGTACTTCAATTCAAAGCGAAAAACTACGAGAAATGCGCTGCAATCTACTCGGAACTAGCGCACAAAATGTCCTTACTCGATGACGCGCAAGCGATCAGGACCAGGAAGTTCCATCAGCTTAGCGACCGGCCCACGTACGGACGACTTGTGCACCCAAAACTATGCAGTGTTCTCGATCAACGAGCTGCTACGTATGAAAAGTTGAATGTAAGAGATTTGGCCATCAAAGACGCCAAGAAAATTATTGCCATTGACCCTATAAACTGTAAGGGCTACTTACGGCTAGGAAAACTACATCTTCAGGACAAAAATCTTATTGCTGCATACAAAGCTTACCAGGAAGGCGTATATTTCATCCGAACAGCACTATCAAAATCAAAATTGGCCGTACCAGAGAGACTCTGGAGTCAGTTGCAGGCACTGTACAACGAGCTTAATCTGGCCTTGAAACGAGACCGAGCTTCTGCCACATCTAAAAATGCAATCAAAAAAGACGTTACTTCTCACAAGTCTTTGACCAGGAGTGTAGCTGAATCTGTGAAAACCTCGGTGAGTTCAAGCCGCGGTCTCGAAAGTCAGCTCAATAGAATGCTCCCTTTGAAACGAACGAGCAGCGTGCAGCCCGCAGCAGTAAAAAAACCGAGACCGGTGCGTGATATATTCGATATTTTTCCGAATGAAATTATTGAAATGATCTTCTCATCGGTGCGGTTTGGCGATGTTTTGAGGGGCCTCTTGGTGTGTAAATCGTGGAACTCAACCCTCACCAGTCTTCCAGGGTTGTACAAGAACAATTTCATGCTCAAACACCGAGTTACAGCACCCGAGTATTTCCATGGTCTCAAGTTGATGAAGCGAGTGCTGGCATATCTGTTTAGTAATTCTATACATAGCCTTAGTGTGTGGTCAACTTTTAACACGCACCATTTGGGCAAGATCATCGAGAGTGTGATTTCCGATGAATCTCTCAAACTATCGCGGCTTCATCTCCTAGATAAGACTCTTTCTATGGAGCTCATTTTCAAAGTCTTCGAGAAATGTCGTTGGAAATTAGAGGCCCTTTCATCAGTCCAACACCTCCGCCTCGGCATCAACTCGTCATTGTACAATGAGCACGTAATCTTCGAGATGTTCCCTCAAATTGAGTCGCTAGAGGTGGTTTCAGTTGATTCTACGTTACGCAGATCAAACATGCTGCTCATACCTTCGTTCGCAGACCATTATCATGAGCTTTTGGCGACGGCAAATGAATTAGAGTGTCAGAAGACATTAAAGAGACTTCTGTTGATCAACCATCCGAAATTGAAACGAGGACACCAGTCCGTCCGTCCTGGTGAAAAGACCTTTCGGACAGGACCTCCATTTTTGAAATTACGCCTCGATGTTCTTACCGAGATCAAAATTATCAGCTACGATTTCTCGGGGCTCGCAGTAGAACTTCAAACTTTTCTTCACGGTGTCTCTGCATTAACGGAACTATACTTTGAAAGCAACGAAGAGCTTTCCTTGCGCAAATTTCTTCTTTTGCTCAGCCTGTGCTCACCACAATTTAAGTTGAAAAAGCTCATATTTCGAGAAACGCACCACGAAGGAAGCTACAACATTGATGAGATCGAAGCCGGCGATCTTGGGTGCCTCGTTTCCCTCACACATCTTGACATTTACGGGTCGTACATTTCGGGACAAGGATTTCTAAAGTTGCTAGAGATCACAAATACGGACGGATGTTTGACGCATATCAACATAGGACATTCGAGCTATATTCAATTCAGAAATGACAATTTTGTGGCTAACAATTCAGTGCTCCGATTCTCACAGATTCTTGAGATCGTGCCAAAAACTGAGACACTCAAAGTCCCCGAGCTTAATCTCGACGGTCTTTCTATGCGACTTTTAAGAGAGGATTTACAAACCACCTCGATTTCGAAAAAATTAAACATACATCTCAAGAATCTCGACTTATCTTTTTGTCAACAGATTGACGGAATCGGACTCATGAATTTGTTTCGCGAGCCGCTGGATTCTGGCTTGTCCCGCAATGGGTCTTTCAGCCTTGATTCGCTCACTTTGGACGGTTTGCATTTCAACAGCGATACACTTCTAATGTTGGAAAGGAACGGAAAAGTGAAAAAAATACAAAACGATCCATTTAAGAAAAAATGGCGATCTTATGGAGTCAATTCATTGGTGCTAGAGACAGATTAGTGTTCGCGTCCTGTACGACGGTCTGGCGTTCGCGATGCCTCTGCGCGATGGATGCATTCACAGAATTCAAAGTCTGCAAGGATAACGTAATCCGGGCAGCCAAAACCAAAAAAAATACGAGTTTGTCACTAGATAATTTTAAAATGACAGCCACCAGAAGTAAAAGCGTGGCTAAGAAAATAAAGTTCCTGGATGATGGGGAGAACCCTGAAGCTTCAGAGATCCAGTTAGTACCTTCGACAGAATCCACCCCGCAGCCTGCTGGCGAGCAAGAGTCTGCTTCTGAAGATTCCGAAGATTCCGACGATTCTGACGATGCGCCCGAGGAAGAGTCTGTGTCGCTGCTGAAATCGGCCCACATTCAGAAACTCAAGGAGCTCGAAAGGCGACAACAGGAGACACGCAAACAACAGAAAGAGAAGCGGAAACAACAGGACACGCATTTCCGCCAACAGCAGGAGGCTAAGCGCGAAAAGTTACGGGAAATGGTCAATGCAGAGAAACTACCTGATTTGTTGCCCGAGGAGGCGCTCGAGTCCGACGAGGAAGAAGAAGTAGTTTCAAAGAGCAGTAAACACTTACGGTCAGAAGATTTCGAGAAGGAAGAAGCAGCAAACAGGAAAAAGGCCAAACTAGAAAAACTCAGGAATCTCAAAGAAATGAGGCAGCTGGCGTTGAAGAAAGGACCGGTTTATGTACAAGTGCAGAAGGGCATTTCGCTGAACAACCGTGTACCCCGCGCCGAACAGTTTGTGCTTGACAGCAAGAGCCAATGGATGCAGCGTGAGTCGCTTAACAGAAAGTAGCCGATATTGATTGTAATACTAGATTGTACATAAAGGGCGATTTGGGGGGTAGAGGTGAAGGCTTGAGTGGAAGCCGGCTCCCACCCTTAATCCTAGCACTGATAGATTCTCTAGCGTGTTGAATTGACTCTTGGCCAGTAAATAAAATAATGCCAGTGATTGTTTTGATGAAAAATCGATCATCAAATATATTATTTATCGATAACGCCGATGCGCTCGTTTCTCGAGAGAGCTGGCTCTTTGAAGATGAATGCGTGCAGTTTATCTTGCTCCTGGCTCTGATCTACCTGCGAGAATGACGCTTGTTGTTTCATGGCCAATGAATCATCATACTCCAAAATATCTTCGGGCGTCAATTTGATGGTAGTTGCTGGTCTCCGGAGCATAGCGGACGATAATGTAGAAGTATTTTGGATAAAAAATTGAATTTAAGAAATCTGAGTCGCACAGAAAGCTTATCGAAGTTTTTTTTTACGAAATCTCGACTAATTAATTGATGATGTTGTTGGAAGTTTTATGATCGAAATACTTTTGTCACCGTTCTGTTTTTGGGTCGAGGCTCGCGCGGTTTGCCAGATTCGGTGTTGCATCCATCGTACTTATTGAGAACAGCCATTCGCGGAATTTTTTGGATTCATGTGTGGAATTTCGCTCTTCGTCAGCAAAACGCGATCACCATGTCCGACTTGGCTACAAAGCTACGAAAGAGAAGCGGAATGTGCTTTTCGTGCTACTGGCTACGAAAGTATTGAGCTCCAGGCGCCTGAAATTGCCAAGCTCATCGCAAGGGACATTGAACGCGATGCCCTGTTATCTGAGGCCGACATCCATAAATTGGCCAATGTTGATAAACTTCGACAATTGCAAGAATTGGCCAATTCCTTGAAAAATACACCGAAATCTTCAAACCGCGGGAAACTCGATGATGTCAGTGCAGAGATCGCCGATGTAATGAAACGCGGCTTGCTGCTAGACGAGTCGTCTCAAAACGAAGATACGTCCTGTGACCCCTCTGATAATTTTGGTGATGTACTTGCTAGGGGCCCCGATTTTGCAAAATACGCTGAATTTCAATTAAATGGTAATTATTATCAACTTTTCTCCTCAGTACTTTCGCTTCGGCAGCCGTTCACGAAACAGCCTTTGATGACCTCTGAGTGGATCTTACAATTCAACGGAGAACTTTACAACGACGAGTGTCTCGAAGGAAACGATACGACTTTCATTATGGACTTACTTTCAAGTGAACTTTCCAAGGGCACTAATCGTTTGCACGCGGTTTCGTCCACGATAGGCCAATTGAAGGGAGAATATGCCTATGTTCTTGTCGATACCGCTAATAATGTGATATACTTCGGCAAGGATTATGTGGGAAAACGCTCTCTCTTATTTAGCACGTGTTTCGAACGCCTTTGCATTTCATCAGTTTGTCCAGAAAAAAGTACCGATGTGGTGGAATGTAGAGGTAATGAGATATATGTTGCAGATTTAGAAAATTATAAGGTAACTTCTCATCAAGTAGTAAGCGAGACGCTCACTATGCCTCCCACCACGCCTCTTGAGAGTCATCAAGAGAACGAGATTCAAAAATTGCAGAATCTTCATCAACGCTTGCTGACTGCGTGTGAGAAGAGACAAAACACCATTCATCCCATCCACCCAAAGTCCGAGGATGCCCTTATCGGTATTTTATTCAGCGGAGGTTTAGACTGTACTCTCTTAGCAGCCTTGATTGGCGACAACTTCGTAAAAAAGAAGCAGACTTGTCTTATAGATCTTTTGACGGTTGGATTCGACAATCCCCGCACGGGACTCAGTGCTGCGCAATCACCAGATCGTCTTCTCAGTGAGCAGTCGTGGTATGAATTATTCAAGCGTTTCTATGGAACAGGAGTCAAATTCAGGCTCGCAAAAATTGACGTCTCGTATTCCGAGTGGCTCGCTCATAAGGAAAAGGTACGACGCTTGATCTATCCATGTGCCACTGAGATGGATTTGTCAATTGCAATTGCTTTTTATTTCGCAACTCGAGCATCAAATTGTGACTTACTAGAGATCGACAGCGACATACGTGATGTCTCGCTTGATGCATTCAAGGAAAGAGGAGATGACTACTTGAAGACTCGAGGCTCCTACGACTCAAAGGCAAAAGTTCTCTTCTCGGGGTTAGGTGCAGACGAGCTCTTTGGTGGATATTCGAGACACGAAAATTTATTCCACGGACTTACTGAAAATGCTCCCGAAGATGAGATTTTGCTGAGATATGAAGACCTTTCGCGCTCTTTACATCATGATATATCCGTAATCTATGAGCGGAATCTCGGCCGCGATGACCGGGCTATGTCCTCGTGGGGAAAAGAGTTAAGATATCCGTATTTGAATGAAGACTTCGTCAGATGGGTAATTGATGAAATTGAGCCTCAATTGAAGATCGCGGTGAAGTGGGAAAATCAAAAAACAAAGAAGGGAGAAAAACGGGTAATGAAGGTGGAAAGAAAAGTGATTTTGAGGAGACTTGCTACCCATCTCGGGCTAGAATTGGCGGCAAAAGAACTAAAGCGTGCGATTCAATTTGGTGCAAAAAGTGCAAAGATGGAAGTGGGGCAACAGAAGGCCAAGGGCACAGACTCTTTGTGAAGATATCTCAACTTTTCTAAACTGTTTGAGAAAACAGGATCTAACGCATCTCAAATACTCGAGTTTACGCACTTCTATAATCAAATAATCATTAAGCATTATTAATAAACATAAATATGTGAAGCGCTCAATTGAGTGATTGTCACAAAGAACTCCAATTAAGTTTAATCACTCCAAAACACCCAGGAAAACCTTTCGAAAAGAGGTCTTTCCGTTTTTTTCAAGAATGTTCCCGTGACATGGCACTATCGTGTCAAAATCCCACCCGTAAATTGCCTTGAGTCCCGCCGCTGCCTTCTGTGGATTCACTAATTGTCTGAAAAAGAAGCCTCCCACTGCACTATCAGGATTGAGATAGCGAGCAATGTAAGACCAGCCAGAAAATGGAAAATATGTCAGAGGAAAACCCGTGGCGGTGGTGAATTGCTCCATGGTCTGGTCTGTTCTCAAATTGAACAATAAGTCAGCCTCGAAAACGATCTTTGACGGTTTATGGTAAGTGACGAGTTCCTTGTTTCCGTGAGTAGGAAGGTATACGAATTCGAAATTGTCCAAGATCGAGGGCTCAGTGACACCAATTTGCTTTAAGGTGTCGGCACCAATCTTCTGGTTTGCGTATTTTGAAGTAATTTCGTAGTCAGTAGCAATTTCATCGCCCAATTTTGCGCCTTCCATAGCAATTACTTTTAATTGAGGAAACTCCTTTTTGAAAGACGCTACGGCCATTGTATGCTCCAAATCGGGCACAATAAGATGCGTGACGTTGAATCCGGATCTCTTATCTGTGAGCAATTCAAGTGCTTTGGTAACCTCCTCACCAAATGGCAAGGCAGACCAGACTACTATAGCGTCTTTCAAATTGAAAAGCGCCATGCGGCCTCCGAAATTCACTTTATTGAAGCGCTTAAAGCCACTTGCGGAGACCACTACATCCTCCGTAAGCTTTCTGGAAAAAGTCACAAGCGGTTCAGGATACATTTTTTAGATAAGTGTTTTGAAATTAAACAAGAAATTGATTAAGAGGGTGGCAAAAAACGACGCTTGATGATCCGGAGAAACTCCACACTGTGAGAGCTTGTGTGCATGATCTATGGTTGCTAGCTCGTCAAGCGGAGAGCAATGCGCATAATCATGCGATTGTATGCACACTGATGAAAAGCGGATTCAATGACAGCAGGAGCATAAATGGCAAGATCTAATGATCCGAGCAATTATGCTATTTCTCATACTGAGGCGCAGTCCTAAAGCGAGATAAGGCTTCAAACAAAAAAGATTTTGCTAGCAAAACCACCATGTAGCCTTAGATTGAAGCATTTGTTAGCCATGACTTGCTGTCAGAGGCGCAGCAGTGCGATGCCTTGCTGTCTTGGAATGTGCACACCGATTACACAGTGTTTCACTTCATTTGGTCTAATTCGACACACGGAGCCCATCGAATGTTATCTGCTATAAATTAGCTCCGAATTTGCATTTAAATGTTAATTCTTTTCTTCTTTGAAGCAATAAGAAATAAAATTTGAGTTGGTGCTTTCGTGAGGCGATTGCCACGTGCATAGATTCTCGCACGTGTAACATGTCGTGTGACGAGGCCGCGTATTGCATGGAAGTACTCATCACAGATCCGCAAAATCACATCGGACTCGAAAATGGAAGTTCTCAAGTTCTAAGATTAATTTGTACTTTTGGGCCTCTGGAGCGTCGTTACGAGAGGTCAGGACCTGGCTGCCACTCAATGTGCGAATATAGGCTGGTGAGACGAAACTTCATATCCAGAGAAGACAGATGAAAAAAGAAAAAAAAAAAAAACTTATATGCATCAGATGAGAACACATTAACCTTAAACTTATAAGATAAATCACTTTATCAAGCCGGAGTCAGCAGCGCTGTGCATGATAAAATTGAAATCTTGGCTGGGGTGCATACAAACAGGCCTGCACGCAGATGACGCATCGATCGCTTCGGCCCAAATTAAGGCCGGGGGCATACTCGCTCGGATCGGCGACCCAGAATTTTGCCATTTCTAGATACACCGTCATCGCTTCTCGAGACGCCGCACAAATACCTATTCCATACCAATTTATAGACTCTGTTTCTCAATATTTCTTACAGTAATGGAATTTGTTAAAAGAAAAGCCGTCACCTTATACCAAGACGTCGTCAGCCCTAATCTTGGGGTTAGTCTTCTCCTATGTTCGCAGTTTCTTAACTCGATCATGATTCTCACATGCAAACTTCTAGAGACAGATCCGGACTTTGATACTCCTATTCATCCAATCCAGATTCTTTTTGTGCGCATGTTGATCACCTACTTGTGTGCCATGCTTTATATGGTAATCACGCGCAGCGTACCCGAAGCTCCATTTGGCCCCAAAGATAAGCGTGTGCTCTTGATGGCGAGAGGATTCTTGGGCTTTTTCGGCGTTTTCGGACTTTACTACTCCTTGCAGTATCTTAGTCTTTCCGATGCAGTAACCATCACCTTTTTAATTCCGATGGTGACAGCTTTTTTTGCTTGGATCGTTCTTTCGGAGAAATACTCGATTCTTGAGGCAGTATGTCTGCTTTGTTCGTTGGGCGGGATCATCTTGGTGGCCAAGCCAGATTTCATTTTCGGGCCCGGGGTTGACTCGGAGCCCGATTCGGCAGAATCGTCTAATAGCTCCTTAAGAGTCT